>MQRK01230454.1:0-18167 GCA_001938485.1 Girardia tigrina
TCTGTCAAGAAATACCTTATTTATTTTCATACGATAGTTCAAAGTTAAGTTATACGCGATTGAAATGTAAGGTGTGAAGTTTGACCCGTTTCATATCGAACAACCTAATACAATGAAAAACTGGCTCAGTATAAGAGAACTTTAGAAAGTATTGAGAATATTGCTCTCACTTCTGACTTTTGGAACTCAAGCAATAATGAATCATACTATTGTATAACGGGACATTGGATCGATTCTGAGTGGAAATTGACATCTATAGCTTTAGATTGCATACCTGCTGACGAACGACATACTGCTGAAAAAAATTCATGTTTCTATGAAGGGTTTGCTGCAGCCTGAGACATCGTGGATAAAATATGCAGTATTGTAACAGACAGTGCACGTAACATGGTTGCTGCTGTTGGACAAAGAGACTACAATCATATACCATGTGTTGAGTACTGTCTTCAACTTAGCATTTTAGCGGGGTTAAAGGCATCTGCCTCGTCACCTCTTCTCAAAGAATGTCGACAATTAGTGGGGCATTTCAAGCACAGTTCAGTCAACACATCAAAACTGAAAAGCAGCTATACCAGAGTTAGTCAGCCAAAAGATGATGAAATATTCCACAAATTACAGCAAGATGTCGCAACTCATTGGAATAATACTAACATAATGTTAGTAAGATTATTGGAAGCCAAAGATGCCATAATGCAAACCTCATCGATCATCGAAAAAACTACAGTGGACTTAAATTGACAGAGTTAGATTGGAACAAAATGATCAAATACACAGCAGTCTTAAGTTTACTTGCTGATGCCACAGAATATATTGGGAGTGAAAATTATGCGACATGTTCTGCAGTTCTTCCATTACAGGCCTTTTTGCGAAGACTATTACTTGTTAATGATGAAGATCCAGGTTACATTGTACGATTTAAAACTGCAACATTGAACGACTTCACAGAGAGGATTGAAGGCATTAATGCTTTGTCAAAGCTGCAAATGACCACGGCTTTAGACCCCCGTTACAAGAAACTCAATTTTCTAAGAAAAGAAAGACTTAGAAGAAAAAAGTTGCAATGATGAGGTAAAAGCACCTTTGGCAAAGAAACAAAAACTGACTCTGTTGCTAAGTGACTCAGAATCGGAGTCCTCAACAGATGAATCAGATGCAGTTTCTAGTGAATGGGTCGAGTTGAAAAAGTATCGAGAAGAAGCTCCAATTTCAGAAACAAAAGATCCTCTCATGTGGTGGCAACTGAATAGCTATCGTTTTCCTGCTTTAAGTAGCTTTGTACAAACGATTATTTATGTACCCGCGACATCTGTACCGTCTGAAAGACTGTTCCGTTCATCAGGGTACATCGTCAATAAAACATTATCATGTTTGCTTCCAGAAAATGTTAATACTCTGATTTGCCTGCTTTACTGCCTAAAGTGATGTTTAATTTTGAGGTGACTGGCGGTTAATAAGTGGTATACTGTTTAAATTTGTTCCTTCGTTTAATTTAGTAATTAACTAAACTCTTCACTTTTATCTTATAATTTAGAAAATAAATTGTGCTAGTGCTACAATTGAATTAATTATAAATTCATTTACAGGGTATTGCATTTCTATATTACATCCCTTGTATTTCTATATTACACCCCTTACATTTCTATATTACACACATTGCACTTCTATATTACGCACAAAAATTGAAAATATTTTTTTATTTACCCCAAATAGGAAATGAAAACGCTTACAGAGGAAAAGAAGGATTTAATACTTCGATTATCACAAGACTATCAATGATTATGAAAAGAATTTCTTTAATGGTCGATATAAACGTCAGGACGGTGGCATCGGTTATCCGGGGTTCAAATAGTCCACACGCCGTAATTACTTCTTCTAACCTCGTTCCAGCTCCTCCCCCACGTCGTGATGACCAAGTTGTCAGAAACATCGTTGCTTGTCACAACGACCTGACTCTGACGTAGATAAGTGAAGAATCGGATACTAGACTTGGTGTAAAGAAATCTAATTCTACAATCTGTAGAAAGTTAAAGAAGCTTGGTATTACAAGGAAAAGACTTTCTTTAATCCCTGAGGAACGTAATTCCCAGGATAAAATTGATAAAATGCCTATATATGCAAGTGCTATTTCGCAAAATAGCCCTGAGAACCTCGTTTTTATGAATGAAACAGGATTCAATAGCCATACATCGCGTTATTATGGATATTCAGCCAAGAACGTTAAAGCATACAGGCAGGTTTCTGCAAACAGAGGCACAAACTTCAGCTGCCTCTGTGTTATTTCTTATGAAGGACTGGTCGCGTATGAAAAGTGTAAGGGTGCTTATAACTCTGAGTTTTTTAATGAATTTCTCGAGACTCACCTAGCTGCTTAATTTAGGTCTAACTCTGAGAAGATTCTAATCATGGACAACGCGAGGTTTCACTATGCGCGAATAACTATCGCCAAGTTAGAGGAATTAGGTATTACGTATATGCACCTTCCTCCCTATTCTCATCAACTGAATCCGATCTAGGAGTATTTTTCGATGATTAAAGCCCGTTTTAATGGTATACGTAACCCCGCTAATACTGTCGAAGTTTATCTTGACTCTGTTCTTATGAGTGATTTTAGAGCTCCGTATCTAGGATTTTATGATAATATGCTTAGATGGGTTGGGAAAGCAAGGCAGAGACTAGATTTTATATAATAAACAAATTTGTATATTTTTTTATTTTTTTGTGTGTAATATAGAAATGCAAGGGGTGTAATATAGAATAATTCGTTGAATTT
This sequence comes from Girardia tigrina, assembly GCA_001938485.1. Taxonomy (NCBI): domain Eukaryota; kingdom Metazoa; phylum Platyhelminthes; order Tricladida; family Dugesiidae; genus Girardia; species Girardia tigrina. The sequence continues at coordinate 2,771 of MQRK01230454.1, forward strand.
ACAAGGTGTTGGTGGAACTATGAAGGTATGCATGAATTGTTGTAACTAAATAGTCTCAGGTGATTATATACAGGGTAGAACATGTTTACCACTGACTAATTCAAAATATAAGCAAAGGCTTATATTGATATTGCGAGTCGTTTCTGCTGCTTTACGACCCAGTTTAAATTCGTACAAGAAAATTACTCAAGTTTTAATTTTTTCCATTATTAATTTAGCACCGTAAATACTCTAAAAAATAACAGCAATATGTTAATAATGGCTATAGGAATATACAGCTAGGCATAAGATTTCAAATAATATCTAACACTAATGCATTTAAACTTATATACATATCAAAGTAGATAAACAAAGTATAAAGCTCAAAAACCGCCATTATTTTTCGACCAACCTAATATTATAAAGATTATCATCAAAAATTAAATACTTATACAAAAATAAAAATTTATATATTTTAATAAAAGTTTTGAAATAAGAATTTTAAAATAAATTTTTGGTGTTAAATTATGAACCTGAAATCTAGTGACAGTGGAAGTGACATAAACGCTACTTACATTTCGTATGTTGTTTTTAGGATTGTGTTTGTCCCATTCAGATAGAAGATTGATATTTTGAATGTTTATAACAACTTTAATGTAAATAACAACTGTAAAATTAAATTAATATGTTTTAATCAATAAATATATAATAATATTCTGACCAAATTATTTTCAATCTATTTGAAAGTGATTTAAATTATTTTACAAAGATTTATTAACTCATAAATAATACATTTAAAATGAATTAAAACATGAATTGTACTTAAAATTGGTTCAAATAATTAAAAGTTAAGAAAGAGAATTTTAATTTATCAATCAAGAATCGGTGTCTAAATACGAAAGTTTCCTGGAGGCAATTCGAGTTGTGATATCAATAAAGGTATTGGAAATCATACTATTGTTCTTAATAATGCCACTTTGAAATATCGAGCACAAGCCGATATAAATGTTTCGACATTGTCCTGTCTCCGATATTTTTCCGGCATTAGTCTCCCAATCAACTTATCCGAGTTGCTGGCTATGATCGCCATATTGGGTTCTTGATCAAAAGAAGTTGTCATTAACACAAAACTTTATTTCTACCACAATTTGAGTTTTTTTAAACAAATATTTTCGAGGAAATTTTGCACTTTCTTTTTACACAAACCATTATAAATAAGAATTGATATAAATATAAATATGGTTATTGTATTTTTTACGAATTAAAATTCTATATTTTTTTAATAAAAAATTATAAAGTGAATGTATTAAAATTTTGTCACAAAGATTTTGTTGCGTCTTTTATTAAATTTCGATTTTATTGTACATTTAAATTTACCTGTTTCTCAATTAAATTTCCCAATTCTTTACAATAGCATTTTCCATTTCGTTTTCATAATAGTTTTAAAAATTACTTTCTGATTTAATAAAATAATATTTTGAAAATAGAATTTAAAATCGCAATTTCGTTTAATTTAACAACTTTTAAATCACCCCTTTTTTTACATATAAAATAAAATTATATTTCCATTAATAATTAAGTTTACAAAACAAAATTAAAATCGCATTTTCATTTAAGTCGAATTAATATTTTTACAATTATATTTTGATTCCAATTACAATTTCCAAAACAAAATTACAATTACATTTTTAATTTACTTCGATTTAAAAGTTACAAAAAATAGTTTAGTTTACTTTCATTTCGCAAATAAAATATTAAACTTTATATTACTTTTGATTTTATTTCAATTAAATATTTTCATCAAATTTGAAATAAACTTTTTTTACTTTTTAATAAATCTTTGCATATATCTTTTAATAAACCTACCGTAAAATTTATTTTATTTCTTCCATAAATTAATTTTTGCATCAAATTTCTGAAAATCTTATTTTAACATATCTATAACAATATTTTACGGAATGTAATTGTTTAATTATTAATTTGATAAGATTGTAAATTCAAAATTTTATGAACTCAACAACGCTCCCAACAATAACAATTTTTGAAAATGCAAAGATCGAATCGTTATCATTTTTACACGACCAAAATAAATTAAATGATATTTATAGAAATTTAAATAAACTAAAATTCTTGTTTTCGCAAATAAAAAACGATTTACTTGATCGTGTTCAAACTCAACGGGTTTATTGGCCGATTCGTGAGTAATGGAATCATAGAATATTTTCGTCAACATTCTATCAGAAATCTGACGCCATCCGTTATTTTCAATTCGCTTATACCAATCTTGTTGCGATGGTGAATAATAATCAATTGGGTATCGATTGTGAATGTGTCGAGGATCTTTTTTCTTAATTTGGTTATAATTTTTAGGACTATTCGCACATAAATCTTGTATCGGACGGTGAGTGAATATCTTATAATAGATATTCGGAGGGAACGTGACCTGGAACGATCAGATGTTGTTTAACAAATTATATTCGAAATCATTCTACTATTTACTCCTCCTAATCGGAATTTGACGCGGGCTCCAAAAGCCGAATCGAAAAGTTCGACTTCTTTCGGATTGATACATCTTAACATGACACTCGGATCGCCTTTGTTTTTAAAATTAATCAATTTACAATAGTATTTGAAAACTTGTTTGTCCTATTTTATCGATATTGTTATCAAATGAAACACAATGAAAATACAAATGAAAGACAGAAAATAAAGAAAATTGAAACAAACGATATAAGCTCTCCAGAATTTCTGTATTTTTAGAACGGAATTTTCGATTAGAGAATTGTCATCATAATTTATCATTGAAAAAAGAGATAATGCAATATTATTTTAATTTAATGATTAATGATATTAAAAAAAGTCGCCGTTATTGTTGCTAGTAAACACGCGTTAAAACAAACGTCTTAATGAAAATTCGATCAGAAAAAAACGAATTTCTACTACGCAACTTTTTTGAAGATTTTATAAAAAAGAATTTTAAAATAAAATTAGTGTATGTTTTGTGTTTAAATATTTTCAAAGAAATGTACTTGAAAATTTTCTGATAATTGTGTAAAGTTAATTGCATAATTTGATTACTATCATTATATACAATGATATGTATAAGTTTACGGTCAAACGAGAAAAACACGATTTTCCTTATAATTTAACCCAAAACGTTTATATAATACTGTTTTAGGGTTGATAATTACTTTGATTGATTACAGTGATTGACGAAATGATCGACAAAATGTTATTCAGCAAAATGTCGTAGATAGAATATCTAGGCTAAATGTCGTTCAGCAAAAGTCATTCGAAAAATTAGGGTGATATGACTTTTCGGCAAACTGTTTCACATAATTATTTGTGATTTTCTGGGGTTTAATGTTTGTAGGAATTTTCTCATCAGTTTGTTGACATCCGTTTAATTTTGGGTTCTTCGAGGTAGATAACTTTTTTATTGATGCAGAATGATTGATATAAGGTTAAATTTTTATTTTAATTTCATTCCATGTTAATATATTGTTAGGGATATATGTAAATAGTGTTTTTATATTTGTTTTGGTGTGTATTTTGTTTTATATTTTGCTTTATTAAATATATAAATTGTTTATGGATATTATATATATATATATATATATATATAATACGAAGATATTATATATTAATACACATATTATTATTATTAAGATAAATAAACAAATAAATACTTATATAAAATAATATATGCATATAAAAATTAATATTTACATTTATAAGTTAAGATCGTTCATTCTTATTTTCAGGGTTCAGTGCACCAATTTCTTTCTACGCGTTTTTATTTTATTAGTTTATTATTTTCTTCTACGCATTTTTGTGTTTATTATTCTGCTACGCATATTTTTTATGTTCACAAGTGTCTTATTGTTGACTTTTAAGATACGTTCTACGCATTTTTTCGGTTGTACGCGCTCTTTGTTATGTACTCATATATAAACGTATTCTTAGAAGAATACAACGAATTAATTTAAAAAATTTTCTAGGTAAGTAATTTTATAACAACGAATTAATTAAAAAAAATTTCTAGCTATTTGATTTTCCATTTTTCAATATTTTCACGGATTCCTGTCTAGGACATTTGATTTGTTCCTGTCGTCATATTTTATTTATTTTCCGGTTAATATTGTTATTATTTGGAGAAAATCAGTTCCAGCTATTGTATTTTTTTCAATCAACGGATACAAGCCTATTTTCAATTATATTAATTCTGCCTGATCGTCATTGTTATTACTGATTAAATCTTGCTATTCACGGTGCAAGTCTATTGTTATTCGTTCCTGCTGTTTACGTTTCGAGAATTTGTAACATTGCCTTTTGGTTATTTTAATCCTGGTTTGCATTCATCTTTCTTATAAAATTTTTTTAAATAAAATATTTCTTTATAAATATGTTAAGTATATAAAATATATTATAATTTTAATTTTTAAAAAAATTGTTTTAATTAGTAAATAAGAAGAATTATTTACTTCTATTATAAAATTATTAATAAAATTATATAAATAATAAGAATAAAAAGGATTAAGAAAATAAATAAAAAGATTAGGAAAATAGAATGTTTACATAAAGAAGGAAAACATTAAATATTAAAGTAAGAATAAGTTAATTAAAGAATTGTCAGAAAGGTATAAAAAGGAAAGAAAAGATTGAAAGGTTGACAAAAATTTATTTAAAGTTCCAGGTGAAACTTTCATTTAGAAGTTCAGACGACAGTTATTTAAAAGGTTATAGTACTATTGTCAACGCAAAGGTTTACATAGATTACCAACGCGAAGTTTATGTAATGTGAATAATTAGTGAGACCAGTGTAAATTGGACAACGAGAAAATGATTGTTATATTTAAAACATTATTCAAAGTTATTAACGACAGAAAGAGAAAAAAATAAATTTTATTTTCCAATTATTAATTTTATTTAAAATAAGAGGTCGTGAGGATATATCATCCCTTCGCCTATGTGTCGTGTTCCCTCCTCTCGACAACATTTTTGCAAGCTCGGAGCCCCCATCCGTTTTTAGAGTTCAACGGCAACTCTTACGCACTATTTATTTTTCTCGATCATTATTAACTGTTTGAGGGAACAGACGCGTCTCCTCCGCGCACATCAACAAGTTGTGTGTGCTTTGGAGCGCCTTCGGGTTCAAACCGGTAACGAGTATTTCCCGACCGGTAGTCTCAGTATCCGGCGGGGTTGATAGTTTTATTCTGTCATTACGCATTGTAATCATAAGTCCTTACATCATATCTTATGGATGGAAGAGAGCCACAAAGAAATAAACGTCAGTCCGCCCGCGTGCTGCCTGCATTCTACGGCCGGCCTGCGTCACCTTCAAAGGATTCTTCACTTCTGTCAATCATTTTGCGTTATATACCATAATATAATCATATGTCTCTGTGAAATTGATTTTAATTTTACATTATTCGCTACTTCCCGGTACCTTTAATTTTATTTCTATCATCTCATGACTCGTTCAACTTTAAGTCCAACTCTAGTTGATTTTATGACTCTCCATTCGAAACTCGTACTATATTCGTATTACTCTACCTCTAGTAACTTGGTTTTGCGATCTTGTTTTACATTCTCAGTTTCAATTCTTCTTTGTCTTTATTTTATCCTATTTATTCTGAAAGACCACTACTCGAAATAAATCGAAAATAATTAGTCAGTTAATTGACTATTATTGTAAACCAAATCGATATCAAGTATGAATATTTCGATTTCCTAATTTAAAGTTTTTTTAAACTCAATATTTTTAAATTTGAAATTTGCAAATTTATAATTTCTAAATTCATAATTTCAAAAGTTTGAATTTTACTTTCAAAATATACACACCCTATCTAATTCATTCAGGTTAATATTTTCCTAGGAATCGGTTAAAACTGATTTTACGAGGATCGGTTATATCGAAAACATATTTGAACTGATGTGTAAAATTGAAGATTAAATCGAATATTTCTGACAACACAACGTAATTAAAATAATTAAAGATATATATTCAAATGAACGACAAAAATCGAATCATTCTCGATTAGGTACATTACGACTTCATTATTTGTTTGAGTGTAGACCCAAATTAAGTCGGTAAATACTCAGGTGTCTGAGTTCTAGCTGCGAGCTCCTACATTTACCTCATAACGTGCTACGTTCGGGATCAAATAGACCACGTCGTTCACATCACACCCACGAATAGGCTTACCACTCTTTACTCTCAAGTATGACCTCATCCGGTCACTTGATTCACAACGATGCTCGTCGCTTAACTCTCCTCTCATAACTTTCAGATACTTTTGTGAGTGACCCTCGTCTCTTCATCATAATTTATTTAGCACTCGAAAACGACATAAGATTGTCCATTAATTACTCCTTTATTCCAGAGATCGAATAATTATAATTTCTACCGTTATTAGTAGTGTTGAAGGATTCCAGATTTATTATCATTAATTGATCAAAGATTTATTGCCAATAACCATATTCATTATTACCAAATCGACGAATACTTATTAAATTATCAAATACTTATTCGATTATCAAATACTTATACAACGTAATTAAAATAATTAAAGATATATATTCAAATGAACGACAAAAATCGAATCATTCTCGATTAGGTACATTACGACTTCATTATTTGTTTGAGTGTAGACCCAAATTAAGTCGGTAAATACTCAGGTGTCTGAGTTCTAGCTGCGAGCTCCTACATTTACCTCATAACGTGCTACGTTCGGGATCAAATAGACCACGTCGTTCACATCACACCCACGAATAGGCTTACCACTCTTTACTCTCAAGTATGACCTCATCCGGTCACTTGATTCACAACGATGCTCGTCGCTTAACTCTCCTCTCATAACTTTCAGATACTTTTGTGAGTGACCCTCGTCTCTTCATCATAATTTATTTAGCACTCGAAAACGACATAAGATTGTCCATTAATTACTCCTTTATTCCAGAGATCGAATAATTATAATTTCTACCGTTATTAGTAGTGTTGAAGGATTCCAGATTTATTATCATTAATTGATCAAAGATTTATTGCCAATAACCATATTCATTATTACCAAATCGACGAATACTTATTAAATTATCAAATATTTATTATTATCAAATATTATTATTATTTATCAAATATTATTATTTACTATCTATTATTAAGTTAAACTGACAAATCCGCTATTTACAACCTCTTTTCCCTACAATAAGCGTCAGTAATCACATTATAAATTGTATATACATTATCTACACGTAGCGTTCTAACCCTTGCGCCACGGTCCTTTTCATTTTCAATACCATACTCTCGTTTACCCGCTCTCTACTCTCTGTGACTATAATTCCTATTTGTTCATCAATCACTTTAAGACTTTCGACTTCAAAACATCTCCTCCGCTTCCTCATGTTACTAATATAATTCGAAAAAGATCAGTAAAATAAAATCGATAGATAATTTAAGACGAAAAATAATATTCAAGTTAAGTAATCGAAGAGCTAAAGAAAACACTTAATTTTAGTAAAATATATTCAACCATTTCAGACGATCATACACAGCGCAAATAATAAAATTGAATTAAATAAATTAGATGAAATTAAATAAAATTAAGAAAAATGAATAGCGACATGAAATAAAATAAATAATAAACACGGGCACAATGCTCACATTTCCAATATAAGCAGTACTAGTATTAATATTAATGATATATTATTATTAACGATCGAGTCCTCCATTCTCCAATCTTCCACGATGCAATTAAAATTCAATTCGCGGCTTTTACGTAAATTTATGTAATTATGTAATTTCGCAAAATTTTTTGTGTCGTCGTGATTGCTCCTTGGTTGCTCCGTCTTGGTTACTCCTGACGCACTCAATATCCTGTCAATTCGTTAATTTTGATTATTTGAGGCAGGATGAGAGGAAAAGATTGTTGCTCTTAGTCGCCTGTTTATCTTATCTCCGCATGTCAGGATGTCGTCGTCAATCTTATTTATTCTTCGACATCCGTCCGTGGACATCCGTTCTCTGTCTGTCTGCAGGTTGTTACAGGTTATGTGGTAATTTGTGTTTATATTATCTTTATTGCAGTTAAACAATTCTCCGCTCACTGGAATCGGTAAACACATGATTCAGGTTTAATTATTTTGGTAATTTTTAATTAACTACGATTTTCTTAATTAACTTTTTATATTTTTCAAGGGTTTCAGAAGCTTTTCCAAGGGTCGAAGTCGATTGAAAGAGTAACGGAGCGGAACTCGGGGAGCTCCTCACGCGCTCCTTGCTCTGAGTGCCTGGAACCGATTTACAAATAACGAGGATAGTCGAGTTTGACTATCCTCAAAAACTCTCGCTAAAGATTTCAGGTGTGCGGGGCGTTGGACGCGAAGAGGGACTTCCTTCGAGTCATACGTTCAAGTTGGCGTCGTAACATATGGTAATATTAAATAAGTTCTTTTAAGGTTTACATTTTTCTGTAATTGTTATACAAGATAAATATATTTTATTTTTTAATAATTTCTTTCGACTTCTTAAATTAATTATATAATTGACGATATCAAACTTATAATTTATATCTATCCTTACAAACTGACCTATTACTTTGAAACGGTGTTTTCGACGTAGCCTAATACCTGCATTACACAAATATATTTTCATATAATTTCATTTTTAAGACAAATTTATTGTTGTAAAAATTGTTATTTATCGATTAATAAATTTTTATAAAAATATCGTATCGCATTGTTCATTGATAATTGAAATAACTAATACTCAAAATTAATTATAATAATTTGATTTTAATTAAAGGGATAAACATATACGAAGACTTCAGAAAAATATAAATAAATAATCGTAAACAATCCCAGTTTAATTAAAGATTTTAAATCTTCTTTGTTAATTCACAGGTGGGTTAAGACAATTGGATTTCTTATTAACCCAATATTCTAATAATATTTCTTATGATATTTCGTTTTACTAAATTTTGGTTTGCACTTGGATTTTTATATTTTTGTTTTTTCATTGATTGTCGTTTACTATTTTTGAATTAAAATTCAAATGCAGTTTTGATTAGGTAGCAGTTTAGGCGTAGTTCTAATTTTCATGTTCCTCATCTCATCTTCTGGATTTTTGATTATTCTTGTGTATTCTTTAGATTTTCATATTTTGTTGTTTACGTATAAATTTTATTTATTTTTTATCAAAATAATCTGATTGATTTCTGTCGATTATTTGAATAATTTATTAATAATGAAAAATATTGACTTAATATAATATTTAGACCCCGAGTAAAATTGTCCCCCGGTCAAATTATTCTGGCCAGGGCCTATTTATAAGACCGGCTCAGTGATAAGACTGACACTGTGAGCATTTATTTTATTTTATAATTAAATAAAAAATATTTTTTTCGGTCTAATGTTCGTGTAGTGTTTTACGTATTTACGGTTAGATTCAATAATACATTAGAACATATATTTATATTACAAATGCCTGCAATAATATATGAATACATATTAAAATATTAGGAATTTCGAGAATTTTCAAATGAAAGCACTACCTCATTTTGTTTCTTTTCAGTAGATATTAGGTATAAATATTCTATGACACCGGACGGTGGTAGCAAAGGCGCACAAAAGAATCAGGAGCTTGAACTCGTTTTGATGGGCTCATTTTATATTTAGTTCACTCAGAGAGATCATCATTTTCTTTATTTTCAAAATAATTTCAAAATGTATATTTCGATCAAAATTCAATAAATAAAAATTTCCTCGAAACAATAACTTAATTTGTTACAGAAAATAGTTTTTTTATTTCAGAGCTCAAAAATTCGTTTTCCAGAGAAATAGTTAACGATCGTTCATTCAACAACCAAAGCCTAAAATAGTTATTGAATTAAATATTTATAATCGTTTGTTTCAAAACCAAAACTCAAAATCTTTATTGAGATAAAAGTATTTACATTCGTTCGTCCGAAAATGAAATAATGATAAATTAATATCGCACATAAAATTCAAATTGATAAAAAGTAAAAATAAAATTTACTACTTGCTCTGATTGGCTATCCAATCAAAACGAGTTCAAACAAAGTCTCTCTTCATTATTTGTTGCAGCAAACTCGCTGACACCACACATATACTACCGAATAAAATTTGACTCGATGAGTCATTGCGTTAATGATTAAATGTCATTGTTCATTTTTAAAGCCAACAAAGATCATTGTCAAAATTACAATTTTATTTTTTAATTATTTTTCTTTTAGTTTTAATTATTTAATTTTAATTATATAAATTTATTTATACATATCAATATATAAAGCGAAAGCGAAACGACAGCAAAAAATATCAGTTATTGTCATTTCAAAGATCATAAATGAATCAAATTGAATTTGACTTGGAAGGAGAATTTGAAATTACACTCATAAATAAATAAAATTACAATATAATAAAAAATTAATTTAAATTCCGTACAAACAGTTTTAAGAATTTACTGCTGTTTTTTTTTCTATTTCTTTGATATTCTGGTTATATTTCATCAATTTTTATTAACTTTTTCTTACCAAACTTTCATGACTTAATGATTATTCCATTTGTGAAATTTTATTTAATTGTTCACGTCTATTATTTCATTTATTCATTTGATATTTAATATTCAGCTAATTTAAGGCCTGAAATGTATATTATTATTTATTTTTATTTTCTTGCATTTTTAACCCTAACGCAACAACGGTCTTTCAATGTTGATAATTCCCAATTTTTATAGATTTTCTGCAGTTTTTGAATTTTTGAATAATCCAAAATATGAAAAAGTATTTTTATCAGATATAAAATCTTTAAAACCTTTTTCAAAAAATTATCAAAAAATTATGACTCTGTGTGGTGACGCCCTTCCTCACCACATTTATTATTATTGAATTACGATACCAAGTTTCATGACATCACCTGAATTTAAAATTTCAAAAATATCAAGTCGTGACATAACCTAAATATACAATTGTAATATCAGTTTACATTGAATAAACAGACTCCTTGACACAATGTAATATTGTCACAGTAAAAAAGAGTATTGTAAAAATAATTATTCGCCGTGAAAAAACGAATAACTATCTTTACTGATAAGAAAATAGGTAAAAATAGAAATTAAGAAAATAAAACAACACTTAACAGTCAATAAGATATCAATGTCACAACCAAAGTAATAAAATAACGAAAGAAAATCACCTTAAATTCTAATAAATTTATTCAGCATAGCAAAATTCCGGAAATATCAGTCAAAGTCATTCAAAACATAAACGGTAAATAATAATGTTTTTTGATTTTTAAATTCAATCGATAAATTTAATTATATATCTTTACAGGATATTACTTGTTGTTAGCTGAAACAGATCACTTTGATATTTATTATTTTGACGATAAATGTGTCGATAAAGTTATAAACTTTCCTGAGAAAAGGAACTTTTTAACTCATTTTTTTCACTGGTTTGACTTTCTAAGGGAAACTTTATTAAATGTCATTACGAAAGGCGAAATCATTGTTCAAACCATTTTGGAGGAATATTTTATCGCAAAGTATTTAAATAATTCCAACTCATTGTAGCGTATATTCCATAAACCTCGCACAACTTACCTGTTAAATAGCTTTTCACACTTACATACGCTTCAAATGGGGATAACGCGCGATAATGTATAATTTACTCGATATGTTTGACCGGACAATGAGTAAAAACAATATTCTGTATTTTATGTATGGTGGCACGTTATTGGGTCATTCAGACATCACGATCTGATTCCATTTAAGTACACCATGTCTTTCAACATAGTTTCTTTTCGAGGTGTTTTAATATGACTATATCATAATCATATTTTCTTTCAATAATAATTTTCTTTTTCAACCGCGAATTATTGATGACAGGTCTAATTTGTGAATGATTTCGTCTCCAAAAGGGAGTAAAAAAATAAAAAATAAACACACACAGAATAGACAAGCATGTTTGAAGAACAACACAATCGCACGCCTCACACACAGGACTAAATACAAATGGTATCAAAACTATACAGAACATATACAGACAATTCAGGAAGGGAACTGGTGAGAGAAATTCACACTACATAGCCCCCCTGAGTACACGGAGTGATAAAATTCTTTGATTTTTAGGTGATGTGATTTTATTCGATTAGTTTAACGTTACGAATGTTATATGTTTTTGATTTTCCGTTTTCCAAGATGGTGATTGTATTTGTGTTTGATTTTGTTACTTCGTATGGTCCCTCATATCTATCGTTAAAATTGTTTGTGTTCTGTATTTTGATATAAGCGGTTTTATCTGTGAGACTATGTTCTGGTTTTGATGATTTTTTATTTGATCTTTTGCTAAACAATTCGAATTTATATTTACTTTCCGTTAGTTTTTCATATGGAGACATTTTATCAGATGCATTTGGTTTGAGTCTGAGAGCTAGGGCTGTCTGAGTTAGTTTTTCCAACCAGTTATGATTCTGGTATTTTGTTCTCAGGATCTGTTTAAGATAGCGGTTAAAAATTTCTATTTTGCCATTGCATTGAGGATTATATGGGGTTGTTCTTAGTTTTTCAATGTTGAATTTCTTGCAGAGATTGCTGAATTGAATTGATTCGAATTGTTTACCCTGATCACTTAGTATGCGTTTAGGTGGGCCGTATCTGACTATCCAATGTTTTTCGAACTTCTCACAGATTGTTAAAGCTGAAATGTCTCTTGTTGGTATGGTCTCGAACCAATTTGTTTTGCGATCTATTATACATAATATATATTTATAGTCTTTATTTGGAGGAAATGGGCCTACTAAGTCAACATGTACAAATTCTAGTTTGTTCATTTCCTCGAAAGTTTTTTTGTGCATTGTTTTCTTGTCAATTGCGAGTGGTGTGTTGGCAATTTCATGTATTTTTTTGAAGAGGTTTTTTTATGTTTAGCGGAGCAGCTAAATTGAAATGAAATGATTTTTTAATGCTGTTGGTTCAAATATAATATAATATCAGTTTACATTGAATAAACAGACTACTTGACACAATGTAATATTGTCACAGTAAAAAAGAGTATAATTGTTTCATTTTGTTCGGTTAATAAACCCTGTACTTATTTCGAATAAATATTATTAAATACTTAGCGGCACAGAAAATTGTTCATTGACCGAACATTTTGCCAAAATTTAAGGAAAGTATATAAATAAAATATATGATTAATAAAACAGCAAATTAAAATAATTAAATTTAAAAAAATTAAATAAAGCAATTAAATTAAAAAATAAATTAGTTAAATAAATTAATTAATTAGTTAAATTAATTAATAAAGTAAGAATGTTGAATTGGTGATTCCGGTTTTTTCAATTTAAATCGATTCGGTGAATATAAATCACCAAATGTTCAAATCGATTAGAGAATGTGTGTTTTGAAATTATTGAATGTAAATTTAAAAGTGTTTTTTCTTCATTGTCGAAATGTGTGTATAAATGAAATTGAACCATGATTGAATGTGTGTGTGTTCAAAAAAAGTGAAAGTTCTGATTTTATTGGACGGTTGCGTGTATGTAATTTTATGTGTGTGAATGCTTATTTGTTTGTAAAATGTAATCTCAATTGCGAAATTTGAGAAAAATGTATACGTGACTTTGTTAAAAAAGTTCATGCGCTGTTTTTATAAAAGTAATAAAAAGAGTTTGTTCTGAGAACTATTTAATAAAAATAAAAAAAAATTTTAAAAGTGAAATTCTTTGTTTTAAATAATTTACAATGGCTATTATTGTCTCAACGAATGTTTCATCTAATATTCTTACCGTTTTATTCATTAAAAGATTCCCATATTTATTGTCACCACTGACTTCACTTGAAGCTGAAATTGAAGGGTTCAATGAAAAACGAGAATTCGAAAAGTCAGGGATGTCTGATTTTGAATTAAAAAAAGCTAAAAAAGATAAAACTCAAAAAGAATTATTGGAAAAGGTCAAAAAAGACAAAGATAAATTAAAATTAGAATCAGAAACAATAAACGTCAAAGAAAAACTCGATATATGGTTGAACCAATATAAAAAAACAATGTTGAAAATAAATCAATAGGAAAATGTTTAATATGGAGACACGGCTTCCGCTCCACTTAGTTTTCTTTGTACTGTGTTTTAATAATTTTTAACAAGTAATGTGATATATTTTTGAAAAGTTAATGTGAGAGTAAATGACGATAAATTGAGTAACAATGAATAAGTGTTGTTTTAATAATCGGAAAATTGGGCGGGAAATTTGAGTAGTGCTGAAGAATTGTGGAGTTAAATAAATTTTCATTTATTATCGAACTTTGTCTATTGATTTTGTCGCTACAGTTAGCGTTTAAAATTTTTTTAATTAATATTTTTAATATTATTTCCAATAGTTAATAAATAATTATGGATAGATTTACTAAAAAATTGCAATTTAAACCTATATATATTGTTTAGATTCCATGTGGACAGGAAACCGTGTCTCCACGATATTTTAGGAAGAGAAGTGGATAGAAAACGGTAATAATCGACTTTCATTTTTAAGAAGAACACTTTAGCTTCACCGCCATTTGAAGCCACCAACAAGAACTCATCGAGTAAGGCTATTATATCAGCGCAGACTTTTTTCAATTCTTTTTTAATTTGACTTAGGTAGGTTTTAATCAATGGAAGTCGAGAAGGATCTTTTTGTTCGATGCTACTCATCATCCTCCATGATGCTCTCCGACTTCCGATTACGTTTTTATATGCTACGGATAATAAGTTACGCTCTTCCATGTTCAATTAGCCGGTCATTTTAGCGATATCTTTCATCGCATCAACCATTTTATTATATCTTTCAGTTTGTTCAGCTAATTTAACTCTATAAACTTTCGTTTCTTTTTCGATTAATTTAAATTTGATTTCGAGTTCTTTATTTGAAATTGACAAAAACTCATTCACCGCTTTTGAAAATCGTTTTTAATAATTGGAATTGAAAAAATTGAACACTTACACACTTTTTTTATTTTTTTTGTAATTGTGACGAAATACAAAAGCTAGCCACTCAATACACACACTCACAATTATCCAATCAAATTATTTACATTTCATTCACACGCACTCAGACATTCACACAACACGCACACACACACAGTGGCAGAGAAATCCACTTACCAGTAAATCAAAATTAAAAATGAGGCTCACCATTTGATTAATTATATTAATCAATCGATAAGCAGAAGTCTAGAATTCAATTGTAATAAATCAATGTGCCTGGGCTATCAAAACAAAAAAATGTCATAAGTTCACTTTAATTTTTTTTACTCTAATTTAATTTATTTAATTATTTTAATTTCTTTTTAATTAATTTATTTATTTAATTTTATTTAATGAAATTTATTTATTTAGTTATTAATTATTAATTTAATTATTT
>MQRK01230454.1:18217-33034 GCA_001938485.1 Girardia tigrina
TAATGAAATTTATTTATTTAGTTATTAATTATTAATTTAATTATTTAATTTAATTATACACTTTCCTTGAAACTGGCAAAATTAAATGTTCGGTCAAATTGGCAATTCTCCGCTCCACCATGTAAGTCTAAATTTTAACAAATACAACTTATCTTCAGATAAAATAATTTTACTTCCCTTGAAGAAGTTCGTTAAATTGTTAGATACCAAATACACCATTTAACATTTCAATTAAAAGAATAAACTTTTAAATTAAAAAAAATCAATTTCCCAATTTCTATATCAACTTTTAAATTGATAGCATGAACATTTTAATTAAAAGATACAAGACAACGTCATTGCAGGATAAAGAAAGGCTAATTAGGGCCTTTGAATCAAATCAAGATTGGATATTTCTAAGCTCATAAATGGGGATCAATTTTAACACTGCCAATGGTATTGTATCAAGATATAAAAAGCAATGAAATCCAAGGCAAAAGAGGAGGCCATAAGAAATTTATTATCACACCAGAAATAGGTGATTGTCTTGTAGATAATGTTTAGAAAAACAATTTGGCAACATTAAAAGATATGGAGCTTTTTTTATTCAACAACAACGGAATTCATGTATGTGGTATGACCATTTCCAGATTTTTAGACGGGAAATGTCTGACTCTAAAATTAGTCAGAGATATTCCAAGCGAAAGAAATTCAATTACAACAAAAGAAAAGCGATATAATTTCGTTAAAAATATTATGGACAATGGCATATCATTTAAACAGTCTATATACATAGACGAATGCGGTTTTAACTTACATGTATGGTTACGAAGTTCTTACGGACGATCTACAAAAGGTATATTCATTTAATTACATTAAAAAGTATGAATTTTCTACAGTGGACATATGCTACCGAACCTGTCACGGCCGCCGTAGATTTAATATTTCACTGTGTTTGGCTATTTCTGACAGTGGAATTGTTCACCACAAAATAGCAAAAGGTGCATTTGATAAGGAAAAATATCAAGAATTTATTTCCGAACTTTCAATGTTATTGGAAAGCGAATCATTTCATTTTATTATGGACAATTGTCGCATCCATTTAGGTGTAACTGCTCATGAGAGCCATTTAATAACATTTTTGCCACATAAAAGTCCGTTCCTCAATCCCATTGAGGCATTTTTTAATAAAACAAAAAGTATTATTAAAAAGAAAACTGACACGCTGGTCCGGCAACCCGACCTAACAGCTCCACAACGGCGTGAACACCTTTTAGCAGCAATAGAAACTACGATTAGCGAGTCAAGAGAATTAAATCTAGAGCCATATTATACGCATTCATCGACTTTTATGTTCGATGCATTGAGAGGGCGGACATTATGGGTGATTAGGTGCATATAAAAGTAAATGTTTTTTTGTAAATTTCATTTTTTAAAATAAATGTTAATTAAATTGTTGATATTTTTAATTTAAAAGTGGATACAAAAATTAGTAAATTGATTTTTTTAATTTAAAAGTGAAATGGTGTAATTTCCAAACAATTTTAATGTTTAATTTTCAGCATAAATCTTAGCATTGATAATTTTTAGATATAACCATAGAAATAAGGTTACACATTAAGAGCAATAATTATCTTTTAATATAAGAAGAGCAGCTTCAATAATGTAATTTTTTTCTTCAATTGACTTTTGTAAATCATTTCATAATTAATTTCAATTAATTCTTTAAATATCATCCGAAAATGAGCAAACCATAAAAATATGATTAAAAAGTAAACACCGGTATCATTTATTTCGACATTTCAAGTTTCAAGAAAATATGCACCTGATTCTTATTAATGATTCATAATATATTTTTTACGTAATATAGAAATATAAATTAATAAAAAATTCTAAGAAAAATCAAAATCGTTAAATTTTTTTCAAACTTACCCAAATTTAATTTTGTGTTTTAATATATTCACTTTTTCCGATTTTTCAACTCAAACAGTTAATAATAAAGCACAAGCATGCGGATTTTGTCGAAAGATATTCTCAAAGGATTTGATAAATATAAAGTGAGTTCGATTTTCACTTACGATTGACGTTGTGGGAAATTATTTTCCGCTCTTATAATAACACCATTGTTGCGGAGAGGCATTTGATTTTCGAATTATTTCCAGTACAGCAGTAAAGACACGAGTCCTCTGTCCAATTATGTGATGCATCCGTTTTGGGATTGGTTAGTTCAAGTGAGTTTCTTTGCTTTGTCGAGAATTGTATCCGAATCGGGCTATATTTTCCCTCTGTTAACATTGATTATCAAAATATCGATTTGATCGATTTTGTGGTATTATTTACACTCGTTCTCGATTAGAGATGTAAAGAGCAGAATATCGGACCGCGCGATTTTGTTTATGTTTTACATTAAGAAATCATTTTAGGATTAGTAAAATTATAATTTTTGTTTTAGGAAATATTTTTATGAGAATATTGAGACAATTTTCATTTGATATTTTATTATTATCGTAATTAGAGTAATCACAACTGTCGGAAGATCGTTCACCGTTTGCCATCGTTCTAATTGGTTTTCTAATTTCTATTTTTAATCATGATTATTCGAACACTTTTTCTAAATCTTTTTAAAATATTTAATTTCTAAAATTATTAATTAAAAATAATATTTTAAACCATTTCTTAATAAAAACTCAAAATAATAAAAAATTATCATATTATTAAACATTAATTTAAATCTGTATAAATCTTATTAAATTTATTTAATTTTAATTAAATGCTTTTCATTTCTTAAAAAATATTAAACTTAATTTTAATTGTTAATTTAAAAAATATAAACTTATTAAATTATTATTTTTTATTATGTTCAATCACTGTAAATATCAAAAATAACAATTTCCGTCTTGGTGGGAGAATCACAATTTTAAGTTCAACATACTCAAGTCAACATACAGCATTCACACATTCCTACAATTTAAAATATTCCTCATAAGGAGCCCATTTAAATTTGCACTTCGCTACAATAATTTATTATTTTTTTAACATTTTAAAGTTTTAAAAAATTAAATAAATACAAAAAATTAAAAAAAATATCTTAAAAGGAAAACCACAATTAAATACTTTTATAAAAATAAAAAATTTTTACAGTCATAGCAATTGTTATATTTTAATAAGAGTTTTGAAAAAAAGAATTTTAAAATAAATAATAAACAAATTAAAATTTATAATATTTTAAAAAAATGATTTTTTAAAATAAAAAACTTATGGTAAATTTAAATTAAATAGTTTTATGATAAAATTTTATAAAAAAGTTTTAGTTAAAATTTAAATAATATTTTTTTAATTAAGTTAAATTTTACAAATTAAATTGGAAGAAAAAGTTAATAGATGGACTTTGGCGAAATAATTGAATTAACATGAAATTTGTTTTTTATATGTATATTATTGTCATTAATAAAATTTTGCGATTAATATGAATTCTGAAATATCGCATAATGAAAATGGCATAAACGCTACTTACAATAAGCATATTAAGAAAAAATATTTTAAAAATTTTAAACAATTAAAATTTTTTAAGTAACCCAATCCTAATGAAAAATTTATATATATATTACGTAATCGCATACTTGTCTTTCATCTTTTATGTATATTTTTAAGTTATAGTTGTTTTGTCTCATTTTTAAAAGTTGTTCCCTTTAAATTTAATAAAAAAATACCAATTTACCTCTGGGTTGGAGAAAAACCATTCTAAGTTCAACATACTTAAATCAACATACAGTATCAATACATTTACACATTCAAACAATTTAAAATATTACTCACATTTACAAAACCATATTCTCAAGGAATTAAGAATTTAAGGATATTTATAAAACTATAGGTAGTATAAAAAACTTAATTCTCATTACGAATGCAATTTTTTTTCAAATTGCGGACTGCAAGCTCGTCTAGGATACAAATTGAATTGTTACGAGTGTCACAACCCTTTGACTAGAGAGACCATCGCCATCGCAATACATGATAAAAGGACATTCATGATCTAGTGACTAGATCTAGTCGATCGAGTACTGTTTGTGTTCACTATTTATGTTATAGAATGAAGGATACATTTTATATTTTATATAACAGTTTCGATCAACATTATAAGAGATAGTTCTGTGAATCTTTAGTGATAAGTCACTTCAACCCATTAATTAATATTTACCATTTATTTAAAGTAAATCTTAAAATAAGTAATTAAAATATAATTAGTTCTTAACATATTTAACTAAAAATATTTTACAATGTTTTTTATTTTCTTATTAATGTGTAAATTTATTGCAGATGATTATGTTAAAAAAACTACTTATTTTTTTTTTCAAATCACAAAAAAATTTATTCATTCTTTTTTTTAATGTTTGGATATACTTGATGATTCTGTTCGGATTGATTAATCATTTTTTTCTGGTCTATTGCCAAACTAGAATTGTCGGACCATACTTGCAATGGGGATCTTCCAATCGGCGGTGAAACATAAGTACCAACAGGGCCCGTCTGATTATTTGTTAATCCATCGTTCAGAAGTTCATTTGAAATTTCAATGTTGTCATCGATATCCCAGCCAGCTTCACCGTCATCTTTGGCATCTTCAAAATGGTCATCGTCATCGTCGATATGTATTTCAGCATCTTCTCCCCAATCAGCTTCTGTCATATCGCCTGCAGCTGCCAACAATGCGTTACTCGTCGGGGCATTTTGAACAGTATTTTGAGTACGCGAGAGCATCGCTATTTCAAAGAAATCTCTTGACACCGTTAGCAGCGGCCAATTAGGTGATTCTTGATTTGAAGAATATATTTGTTGAACAGGAGGGCTTGGCAATATAAGTTTCGCATCGGAATCTGATTCCGGAATTGTAATGCTATCTGTCTCCATACGAGATCGTATCGCTTCGATTTGTTCATTATCAATGCCGTGTGTGACTGATGTCAAATATGCCAATGATCTCTGTCCAACGTTGTTTAAAACTTTAATTCGTTCTTCAACATCTCCTAAGAACAAAGCCGTTTGAAAGTGGCTGGAGAAATCCTTTCTTGATTCAGCAATTTTCATCATTTTTCTCAATTCCTCAAGATTTCCGGTAATAAGATAGAGAAAATTGAGTTTTTCATAATTTTTGGTTCTCTGATATGCCATTTCTACAATCTGGTGATTTCCGTACATTAGGGCCAATTCACCTAACTTTTCCCAGCATTGGTTGTCATTCAAGTCTCTAGCGACATCTAAGGCAATATCAAGATTTCCACATTCCAGTGCCAGTGCAAATCTTGTCAATTTATCTTTGACGAAATGTAATGCAATTTTACATAATAAGAAATTATTTCAATTATTTCATGTTAAAAAAACCCACAGATTAAATGTATATAGATAATCGGAAAAAAAATCTGGTTGTTACATATTGACAATATAATCACAGAAAAATCGGTATTTGTGAATGTCAATTTGTAAATTTCTATAGAGATGAAATTGATTAAATATATTTTTTCTAGGATGCATTCTGTTGGGTTCTTTATCAAGATCAGAATTCATTAATACAAAATTTTATTTCTGACAAATAATGATTTTTTAAACAAATTTCTAAGGAACAATGTTTCATTTTTAGCACAACCAGATATCCAATTTGAAATATAAATATTGATGTATAATTTTACTTAATTTAAGTTTTATACTTTAAGTATAATAAATTTTAACTTTAAATTTTTAATTTTTTAAAATTAAATCCTAATCTGTTTTTTTCATTTAATCATAATTTTGTAACTTCTATTATAAATTAATTTTCATAACTATTGTTTACATTTGTTCATTTTTACCGAAATTAAATTATTTTAAAAATTAATTTTTACATATAGAAAACTTCTTTAATAGTTCATTCTTGATAAAAAATTCATTTTAATTAGTAAAACATTATTTTAACTTATCTTAACCTTAAATATGATTTTCAATTTAAAAATTTTCAAAAATTTTAAGTTTACCAAAAAATTCTTAACACATTCCATGTCCACTGATTTTCAATGTCTTACAGAAATTATTTGTTCCTTAGCTACCTTTTATATTTGTCATGCAAGATATTTAGTAAAAGTTTGAAGTTACTTGAAAGTTATTAATGTGGTCCGCATCCTGCTTAAAAAAGTCAGTCTTAATAACTGACTACGTGATTAAAATTTATTCAAGCAGTTATTGATTTTTATTAGAACTTTGTTTAATAATAACAATTTTAAAAATAATAAAATACTATCGAGTTATAAAGTTGTTTTATAAACGAAAATCAATTAAAAGCACAGTGTCGTAATTTTTTATGTTTTGTCTCTGAATTTCACAGCTGATATACTACTTGTCCGTTCACAGGCTTTGTATCTGTTAACACTCACGTACTACAAGTTTAAGAGCATCCTAATAATGTTTTTCATTCTTCTCTGAGTACACGAAGTCGGAACTAAATTTCACTTCACTTTCGGCGCAATCCTGATGGCTAACTTATTGATATGAGTTGTGACCATTTTGCAATATCAATTGTCAGAGACTCAGGTATTACTTGCAAAATATGGATATTAGCAATGATATCACCGTTTTTTACCGGTGCCTGTAGGGTATGAATGTAGACCCAAAAGTTCTTGGGTACTTCCTACTACAAAACATAATATCATATTAATAT
This sequence comes from Girardia tigrina, assembly GCA_001938485.1. Lineage (NCBI taxonomy): Eukaryota > Metazoa > Platyhelminthes > Tricladida > Dugesiidae > Girardia > Girardia tigrina. Next base: position 24,882 of record MQRK01230454.1, read on the forward strand.
GTGACTAAAAATAGCACTAGCTTAAAATCTTAGTGTAATGTTGTGGATCTTGCTCCGTGCAAGCGTAAGCAAGCTACCAACCACTTAGGCGTCGAGCTTTGTCGAGCAGGATAAATAGAGCTTAAATAGATTGCATCTAATCTATGAAATCATCGCTTCCTGTTCTAAATATAATGCTGAGCTTAAGTCAGTTTTAGTCTTGTTGCTAATGAATGTTGCTGAAAAATGCAAAACGGTTTAACTGCAGTAAAATCTTTGAAAAATAATATTTCGACGATAACTCACTACTACCAAAAAGGAATAACAGTTCTACATTTAGTATCAGATTTCTGGTTATCCTGATTCCGTCAACGCTAATATTTTCTACCGACACCTTGTCGTGTGATTCCAAGCTAGACAGTGATTATGGTCTTCTGATTCTTCAGAAGCACCTTATCATATACAGTCCACTGTTGAAATATCTTTTCAAGTCCCTTTTCCATCTGTATAACCTTCGCTTCTGAAGCTGCTGGTCTGCTTTACGATCTGAAATCATTGAAATATTCCCCTTCTTATAAAAACGCTTCGAAAGGACGAATTTAACAGACATTAAATTTATTCCGTTTCTCTTTGCATATTAAATATCAGACAGCATATCACCTGATCATTTGTTGGAAAATGGTTGCTAGTGATAACAGCGTCGTCTATAGTAATTGCAATCGAAATAGTTTCCATGTCATTCGATTGTTTTTCCACCAAGATGTCATTGAAGTCGATGTCTCTTTCGTGGTAGTACTGGTTACAGGAAATACTGGTAATGAAGAGCAACATTTCGTTATTGCTTTAACTCTATGTTCAAGGATTTATACAGTTCACAGTTGTCTTCAAAAGCAGACTTATCAATAGCATTTGTATTTTATTTGTATTAGCATCTGTTCTAAAAGAATATTAAATAAGAATTCACTAATAATTAGGAATTATAATGCGCGACAAACAACATTTGAATCATAGAATTTTATTGCACGAAAGAAATGATGTCGAATTATGCATTTGTTTGTGAAATAAATAGTGTTCATTTGTGAGTAATTAATGTTAAAAATTGGCGATTACAATGTATTTTAAAATTATATAACTGAATAAAAATGTAACATGCTTATACCGAATAACACTTTCCTAAGTTAAACAAAATCTTTGGATAGAGATACAGAAGTGGTTAATAATTGACTAAGTGAAGGATTAGCTAATAATGCATAAAAATCCTTCTAAAAGGTGTCATACTAACTTTTAAAATAATACTTGTGTTTACGAATTGCAAACAATATAGTGACAAAATAGGTATACATTTTCTGACACAAATCTCAATAAGTAAATGACATAACTCATGGACCATAAATTATGGTAATTAAATAACACCGAAGAAATTCCTTTATGGTCTGAAATTGGTATTAGCTCGAGGTATGCCAAATAAATGTAAAAAATGAGTAGAATGATGTGGGGTAAATTCGTCATATTATTCGCTTTTCATTTTACTTTAAATATATAATTTTTCTTACCAGACACAGAAAATTGATATTGGAAACCTAATTACTACTGAAATTTTTTTCATATTTGAATATCCTATAATCATTAATTTTTTGGCATTTCGTTCATATTTTAAATATGTGAAAAATCATTGTTTTTGTAATCTACAAAACTTTAGGATTAACAAAACAAAGGTTCTATAAAAATAGTCCATAGTATACATCCTTAATCCTTTGTGAGTTTAAAAATCGACTTTGACAAACTCATTTTAAATAATTCTAAATTTTTCCGATTTTTTCAAGATTGTATGGAAGAAAGTTTTTCGTCAGTCGTACTGCTAAAAAAAGTTGGCCAAAGTGGACAAATGCAACCTTCCTCATCTGCTGAAGACAACAATCTCAGAATGTTCAAGCATCTTCCTCTCATCAGCAACCACAATGTAAAATTCATTCCCTCATTTCCCTCTCACCCGCAACATAAGAGTCCTCATCCACTTTATAATGTTGGTTCAGTGGTTCGATGTGTAAGTGAACCAGAACAAGAATTGGAAATTAAATAATTTCATAAACATGGCGTTAGATCAACCAATTTGTTTACTTTCAAGGGTGGACATATCATTTTATAGCAGCGATGACATTGTCCGTATTCTAACTCAACCTACACTGGCACATTTAATTTATTACTTCTCGGATGATTTGACTGAATTCTCTACTCATTTGAGATAATTATTTTGCAGTCATTTACCCTGCTAATAAATATTCTTTGTTATTGTTTCTATGGGAACCATGTTTCCTCAATCACGTTTTGTATTGCTAATTCTAGTGGATATAAAAGAATTGTTGTGAAAAATAACTGTAAGATGTCTTGACTATTTTTATTTAAATGACAGTTATGTAATATGACGAATTTTCCACAGGACTGACGAATTTACCCCAGGATGGAGCAAATTCGTCGTGGTCAGATTTTCACAATTTAATCGGTCATAAAATACCATATTTTTCGTGTTTAAGACCCTCTTTTTTGTCAAAATTTAATGAACATTTAACGCTAATTTTCAAAAATTACTAAATATTTGAAATATTTTTCCAACACAAAAGATTTCCATTTATTTTCTGGAATGAATTAAGGTAATTTTTGCACTTTCTTCCAAAAATGTACACCCAAAAATAAGCGGGGATCTTATACACGGAAAAATACGGTAATTTATTCCAAGAATGACTAGAGGTGTTTGTAACGCGTATCTATTCCGGCAAAAGAAGCACTTAATGTTGAAGATCACAACTACGTGGAAATTTTTACATTAAAAAAATCTAAAAATGACGAATTTGGCCCACCCCACCTTAACCCTATGAAAACAAAAACACTTTTTGATGAAAAACATTTTTTTGACAAGGGGGTCAGAATATTTTGTTTGCATGAGTGGATATGATATTTTTTTAAATAATTTGAATAAAAAATAATTAAACAAATCGGCAATTACTTAGTTGCACACCCAATATTTTTACTTTATTTTTAAGAATTTTACTTTATTCATTTGAAACAATGGTTTAATAGTAAAAAGTCCCGTATATTGTGTTACTTTAATGCATTTGTGGATTGACCTGATGATGTTATTTTTATTTCCAAACCATTAACTGTTTCATTACTTTATAAACTAAAATGTCCTCATTAAAACCATTTATTTGTAAATGTTAATGAATATTTTATATAAATGTTCGTATTATTAGTGGTTACTATTTAATTGAAACCCGAATCATTTCATGTCGTCCTATTTTCTAATTAAATTTTACTTCTATTCCTTCATAATTACTTAATATTTACCAATATCTACTAAACAAATAATATTTGAAAATTATTGGATTTCAATCAATAAAATTTTTATATTCAGAAATTATTAAAATATTTTTAAAAAAATAAAATTATAATTGTACTGATCTTTTTGCGTTTATAAATAAAATATTTATATTTTTGACACCATTTGGTTGGTGGGACCTGTATTTACGAAATTCAACAATTTTACTAAAAAACGAACGTTAGCCAAAACTAAGGTTACCAAACGCTTTTGGAGCGACAGTCCCGATTTTTCACAATTTATCCCACTTTGCCCATCTAAAAATATGGTCTTATTTAAGTTTATACTAGTATATAATCCATTAATAACCATCTTAGGCCCCAAATGGGGATCAGTCAATTTTTATTAATTCTTCTGATATTGCATATGAGTTTACAGGAAGTTTAGTCATTATCTACTAGTAAGCATGTCACCCTGTTGCCTCACGTGTTATCTTTGAACTCCGAAAATTAAATGAGGAGATATTGAGTCATTAATAATTCATCGTAATAAGTAAGTTTTATACAAAATTATAAAAAAAATCTGGTACTTATTGGGTTAAGAATGAAAACATACAATTATACAAAGGTGATCAGACGTCCCGCTTTTCCCATCTAAAAATCTGGTCACCAAATCACTACAATATAACCGATTCAAAGTTACTAATACACATTGTTTTGAATTTATCAAGTAATTTAACTTTATACCAAACATTCCATCGGAAAAGTCTTCTTCATCATCATTGATCGCATCATCGTCACTTTCACTGCTATTCTCGTCATCGGAGATTCCTTCAAGACTGTTTTGGCAGAAGTTGACGGTTTTTTGTACAAAATGTCTTGCACACCCAGTTGAATGCCATGCACAAAGCATAACTGTTGATCACAATTGCTTAAATGTCCCACTTTCTGCATTACGGAAGCTCCATCAGTTGTAACGCACGCAATGTCTTCATAGTAATTCAGCATAAACTGCGTCAACACTTTTTGAACTAACTCAATGCATTTTTCAGCAGGCAGTAAACCAACAACTCTAGCTAATTCAAGGCTCCAAAATTCTTCCTCGATATGAACGTTTACATTTAAATATCCCTTGCGATCGGAGACGAGTGAACTTGGATATGACAGTCTCTTTGATTGTGTTGGCGTATTTGACTACCATATTTCAAATTGTCGTCGTTGATTTCGGAACAACAAATCCACGAGCTTCTAGCAATGTTCTCAGTTCAGTTGATGTTTCAAATACGCTAAAGAGCAGTCCGTCAAGGGCGGTCATTCTAGAAAAAATTGCAGGCAACGACTTGTCATGTTGATTTTAGAAGAAATCGGTGATCAGAGGTTTGGATTTTTTGGCCGATGACAACGGATCCGATGTAAATGAAGCCAATGACGATGCTGTGTCCTGGGTCGATTTTCTCTTTAGCAAGTCGATTTCAGGGTTTGTTCTTAGATGAGTATGGAGTCCACTGGTATTGCCGCCATGTGATTTTATCTCTTTGTCGCATTTNTTACACTTTGCAAGTTGACTTTCTTTATCACGCAGAAAATAAAACCACACAGAATTTTCATCTACTCGTGCGCCGGTGCTGAACGCTTTGAATACTTTTTGGGACATGTTGGGGTTTTCTGGATATTAATTTAATAGAAAACTATCTATTAGAGATAAAATATTCATTATTGATTATTAATTTCTTACCAAAAACAAAAATTGTCTGAGAATATTTTCTCCCAATGGCTACTTATTTTCGTTTGTTTCTTGTTGGCTTCAAATAGAAACAAAAATCTGTAAATAAAATCGAACTTAATTCATTTAAATTTCCCAACATCTATGTTTAGAAATTGAATCATTACTATTTTGTTTTCGGTGGCAGTAATGATGGTTCAGTGGCAGCAAGAGTTGGAATTAGTTTAGTCGTGTTTTAGTCGAAGAAAAACGGAGTTAATTTTGTTTTAATGTTTTACTTTCAATATATTTTTAGAAGTTAAAAAAATGAGAGAAGCGTCAAAGTACATTAAAAACTCTTCTTAACCCACCTTAAAATTAAGTATGGTCACAACATTTAGGAGTGCCACGACTGAAGGTCCAAAGAGATCTTATCTTACACTGGACCATGAAACAGGTCAAGTATCAACAATTTCAATGCGAAGTTACTAACGTAGACGTATTTATTTGAATGAATTGCTATCGAATTGCCAATAAAAGTGAATTCTTGGATTGTGATAAAAAAATTATGAACTTTGACAACTGGGTACTACGTACTCGAACTCGGAGGCGCCATCGTAACAATTTGAAAAAAGACTGCACATGGAAGACTGCAAACAAGTGGCCAATGTTTTTTTTCAATTTGAATATTCAATTATTATTTAACGCAATTTTTAGTCGCATAAACAGTCTCGCAAAACCATTAATAGTCCTGTATTCGTCAATTTAGTTATAAAATTCTATTTTATTTTCACTTACAAAAGCAATGCCTTATTATAATAATATTTTTCAAACAAAATTGAGAAATAATTTCAAATATTTTTTATATATCCAATACCGAAATACCGGTATTGAGCCAACTCGATACTGGTATCTCGGTAGCATAAAAAATTCTGGTAATACCGGTGTACCGGTATCGGTACTACCGGTATTGGATGCACTAATGGAAATGTTTTCTATGGGATTTAAACGACTAACGAGAGTTCGGAACTAAGATTGATACATGAGAACAAAATACATCTTAACCATATTCTGATGTATCACAAAGTTAAAAGGGTCATTACTGCACTCATGTAGTACAAGTGACATTTATAAATACATTAATATTTTTTCCCTACAGTTGAAGAATATCATACCTCAGAATTTAACAAATAGTTATCATCAAGTTTTTTGTTAAACTGAATAAGTTTTATGTTTGATTCTCACATTCTTCAAAGTTAATAAAGCAAACACTTAATAATAAAAATCAAATTATTTTTTGACAAGATTGATGTGTGGATTTTCGAGAATTGGAAGCGGGGAGAACACGAACATTACCAAAATGTGTTCAAATCAATATTTTAATTAAAAAGACAAATTAAAGTTTTTGCATTTAAGTATCTCCGGTCTATCTAGACATTTATTTATAATTATTTCAACTTGATATTTTCCATCTGACGATAAAGATGTGACACAATTTACGCTCATCGTTATGAAAATCTTTGAAGAAGAAATAATTTTCAGTTGATAAATATAATTTTGTATCATTATTCTGAAATTTAATATCTATCAGTAAGAATGAGGAGAATCTCATTTATTTTTCAATTGATCGAATGAAGCGATGTTTAAAATTTTTCAAGTTTCATATAACCAAATGACAGTGAATTTTCAATAGACAACTTTGTATAGAATTCGATTATAGAATATAGAATATATATGTATAGAATATAGTTAGTATTTGGTGTTTCATTATTCTAAAATTCACAATTTACACATTTTACTAAAGTGTTTGTAAGTTCATTAAAATTTTAGAAAATAAGTCACTCTAAACAAAATCGTATAATACTGGTTTCAGAAACGAATGAAGCAAATTACAATCACAAAAGTCTTAGTATCATAAACATATTTATTGCACGAATATTCACAAAAATATTTTGAAGTTTTGTGAGGATTTCCCCTAAAATTAACAAAAAAGTACATACGTTACCATTTATCTTATTAATTTATTGAGTCTTTTTAATGACAGGTCATGCTTTACGATCAACTTTGTTAGAATAGAAATAATTTTCATGCTTGACTGATCTGAAAATGACAGCTTTAATTTAGGCTTTGTTCTAAAACTAGTAATACCTCTGTTTAATTTAATTGTACCATGGATTCCGATTCCGCTTGTCAAAAATAATTTTGCTACTACAAATCTTTTTATAATACTTGGCATAAATATGTGTGACTTGAAGACTTAGAGATTTTCCCTCAGCTGTATGAATTTCGTAGTCACAAATGTAGCCGCAAACTATTCTTGTCAAAAGTTAATATTTAATTTACTTTCCTACGTAATAAAATTTCATTGTGATTTGGTGAGCCCGATTTTCATAATTAATACATTGCGATAAGGGTGATCTAGACCAGGGGTCTCCAAACTATTTTCAATGTGGACCGGATGGAGCATTTGAAGTTAGTCCCTCAGGCCTGACTGGATGTGTATGTATGCAGTGCCGTTCTAGCTTCTAGCTGATGTACCTTATATTTCTCATGTACATAGAAATTCGGTAAAATTTAACAGAAATTACCTGTGTACTGTTTAACAAGTTCAGACATAATTTTAAGAATAATAGGTAACTACATGAAAAATTAAACAAAATATTATATGAAAAAATCATTAAAGCATGTTTAAAATTTTTCTTGTTAATAATAATAAAGAAAATTATTTTTTATATTTATTAATTAATTAACTTTAAATATTGAAAATCGTTATTTGATTTTTTATTCAGTTTAAGTTGTCTATATTTGTGAAATTGTGTTGCGGGCTTGATATGGCTCGCGGACCGTAGTTTGGAAACCCCTGATCTAGACTATTAATAATATTATTAATAAAATAAATTTTTTATAAAAACAACCACGTTTTTCAAGCATTACCAATGCACTAAAAAGAGGAAAATAATTTTTTTCTAGACATGTGAGAAATTTTATACCTAACCAAAAACGTTGGGGCGGATTTCTGAATTACTGCTATTAGTAACTGATATTTCCTTTTTACTGCTTTTTAGTAACAATCGATCATTTCTATGCCCCACGTTTTTGGTTAGGTATAAAATTTCTCACATGTCTAGAAAAAAATTATTTTCCTCTTTTTAGTGCATTG
>MQRK01230456.1:42712-60201 GCA_001938485.1 Girardia tigrina
TATATATATATATATATATATATATATATATATATATATATATATATATAATAGTACTAAAGTTTTTGCTCCTCCCAAGGTATCAAAAAGTTGCTTTGACTCAGGAATTGGAAATGATGGAACTTTGGTCTTTTGATTTAGTCTCCGGTAATCTACTGGAAGTCGAATATTTCTGTCCCTTTTTGTCACAGTCACTATAGGAGCGTTTCACTCTGATAAACTTGGATGAATAATATTTTTCTGTAGCAACTGTTCAACAAATCCATCCACATTTTCTTCGAGCGCCACTTGAGTTCTCCTCGTTTTCTCATGTATCCGACTATTATCTTTAAGTTCTATTTTGTGCTAAGCGTTCCGCGCCAAGCCCATATCATATTTAGACCTACTGAATACGTGTCTGAATTCTTTCACTTAACTAATAATATTGTCAATAACGCTATCGTCCACTAATTTAAATTGCGATAAGAGACACTCACTTTCAGGCGCTTCGCGTGTAACGGCACCTGCTACAGTTTGAGTCTTATAGAGCACATACTGCTTTCGATTCCTCAAACAGTGATTTTTAAGTTGAATTGATTTGTCGGGACTGTTGTATCTGTATTCACATTCGAAACAAATGGAACAAAAATTGTTCCACTATTAACACCATTATTATCGAGATCAATATTTCTCCCGAGATACTTAATACGTCGCATCCCAAGAATTATATCCGTAGCGAGTCCGTCCACAACAAAGAAATTACAATTTTTCCCTTTAGCACCTAATTCAACCATCAGAGCACTTCCTATATTACATGCACTGAGAATCCATTCTTGATTTTTTCTGGACGAACGCCGTGCTTCCAATGTTTTATCTGAGTTTTACAACAGATACAACTATTAGCATGTTTTTATTGATATTATTCACTTCGGCTGCGGTGTGTAATAAGATATTTTTGTTGTTCCTATTGATCCGATTAGTTTATAACACATTGGTTTATAACTGCATATATTCACTCGACGATTATTCTGTTCCATTTGTTTCGGAATTGTTTCTTTTACCGCTCTTGCTTACGATGTTTTGAGTCATTTAAAACTCTTGATTTTGGCTGTAACCCAACTGCGATTTCAAGAAACACTGGACATCTTCTTCCAATTATTCCATGAAGATTTCAGCTTGTGTTTCATTTGATATCTCTAGCGACCGCATAAATGCATCTTTGCATTTCAAAAATCGGTCAGCATTGTCTCCTTTGAAAGTTTTCGGAGATTTTGCAAAGTATTTTTTCAGAATTCTGTTCAAAATTACTTCCAGTAATTTTGACTGGTGATCGCCACTATATTATTTTAATCCTGCTCATTGTTGTGAAACCGAATATCTAAATAGCAACAATATATTTGAATTACAATTTAAATACTGATTATTAGAGGTTCTTGGAAAATCGTCAGAATTATTAGTATCAAACATTAAAACTTTTATTATACCACAACAAAATGTTTAAATCTAATATTTAAACAAATTTATTTTTTTTTGAGAAACTATTTGTTTCATAAATCTTAAACCGATATAGATAAAAATACTTATAAATATTCATATTTGCTTTTTTTATTACTTCTATAATTACGATAACACTTTAAAATATTTAATCGTTTCATTTAATTTTATTACTTTTTTAAAATCGTTTCACATAAAAATTATACACTTTTTTTACTTTTTATATTATATTAAAACTCTCAAAAATTTTTATTAGCAATTTAATTGATCATAATTTTAGTAATTTTATTTTTTCAAATGTTACATATTTTTTATATAAAAATTTCAATTTGTACATATTTAATATAACTTTCTTTAAAAAATTTTCCTAACATTTTTAATTCCTAACACTGAATATTTAAACATCTTACATATTAAAATACATTTATATTTACATATTTATTTCACACTATCAAAATGTAATTATATTAAAAATTATTTAAGATATTTTACGCATAATTTTTTTCAAGATTTAATATTTAATTTCTTGTTTTACTTTATACATATTACCTATTGCCAAAAAGCCCTGATTCTGTCATCCTCAGAAGAGCGATTTTTAAAACAAAATCTGCTTATATATAGCGGCAACGATTGTATCAGATATATATCATCAAAAAAATCATTTAAAAACTATCAATAAAGTGGTCTTGAGCCATTATGAACGTTAATTTTAGAATACAAATATCTTATATATAACACTTCCCATGTCACTATCTCCCAATAATTCTTTATTAATATTTTTTAATAAATTTCTTGAGAACTGTTACGATTACTTTAATAAAATAAATTTGAATTGTATTATTAACTACATATATGTAAATATATTTTACAATCTAATAACTTATTTTTATTGAGAGAAATGTTTCAGTAATATAAAAATACAATAATAAATACTCTCTTCTCAAAATTCGTAACTGAAAGACCAAAAAAATACAAATCATTCATTAATATTTTATTATGAAACGTTCCTCTAGAAATTGTATTCAGTTTGAAAAACTCTAATTGATGATAAAGAATAAACAATTCTTTCCAAAGTTACAAAACATTTGTCTAATATCTCTAAAACAATAATTATTTCAGATTAACATTTATCTTTGGAAATATCAAACTTGGTTTGGAACTTGGTGATTCATATAAGGCTGTTTTATAAATAATAATATTATTATTAATAATTTATTTGCCTTATATTATAAATTCAATAACCTCTTTTTCTGTAACTCTATCATTTGTTCTGTCATTCTAAGATTTTAAAGAATACGTATATTAATTTAATATTAATAAATAATTGACAAGTAATTTTTTTGAATTAATCAATTTTACCCTTTTTCCATCTTTATTAATCTGAAAGAATAAATGAAAATATTGAAAAATAAAATCATAAAATATTTTGATCAGTTCTTATTTTAATGGTTTCGGATTTTACACTATTTGGTAATATTATTTTTCGTAAATTATGCAAGAAAATGTTTTTAGTATACACAGGGTAGCACAAAGGGTACCAAATCAATAATTTCTGCTTAAAGTGTAAGATAAATAAAAAAGAACCAAGGAAAATATTTTGAAACAGTCTGTTCAAATTAAATATTTCTCAACAAAATTTTATGTGCTGTCAATAGGAATACTAAACAGCAAGCCACGTTGAGGCGACATAATTTCCATAATCTGAAGTTTCTGACATTAAAAACTTCACTAAATTCTACAGCACTGTTATACATAGTGTTCAACATGTTTTTTAATAAAGTATATTAATATTAATAATTAAGAACGCCATTAAAATCAAATTTTATTGCAATATATTTCGGTGGATTTTCCACCATCTTCAGGCTGAATTAACAACAATTTTGCTGTCTTATATATAGCAAATTGATTATTATGCAAACATCTTGCATAATAACTAATTAAATATTTTCAACAAATTGGAAGAGAGACTTGTTTGTACATTAATGGACGGATTAAGTGATTTAATCAACAATGCCTCACAAGTAACTCTTTCCCAATAATTTTTAAAATTACTGCACAATATTTTAAAATTAGTTGTTTTCACCTCCGATTTACAACCCTTCATATGTCCAGCAATATTACTCCCACTACCAATCGTCCATGCTCCTGAATCCGTTTACAAAGATATAGAGACGTCTCTCCAATGTATGTAGCGTTGCACGCATTACACGAAAATTCATAAACCAGATTGGAACATAAACTCAAAGGAGTACGAGATTTATTGCTGAATATACTTTGAATTTTGTAAGATTTAGAAATGATTTTTAAATTCAAATTTTTACTATCGATTKATTTTAAAATAAACGATTTCAATTTTTTGTAACCTTCTGAATAAGGAACGATTAGCGTATATCCAATATTAAAATTTTCATTAGATAATTTATCGGGTTTTAATTCGTCTTTACCCTCATGTTCTTTATTCATTAATTTATCTATCGTCTCATTAGTTAATTTCTCTAAAAATGATTTGGAATAGCCATTTTTCTGCAATAGTTCTGTTAGTTTATCTATGCTTGCATCTGCTTTTTCATATGTTGATGATAGATAAAGGGTTTGTTATTTAGGTGTTGGTCTCTATCATCAACATATGAAAAAGCAGATGCAAGCATAGATAAACTCGACAAAGATATCTCGACTGTTTTCAAATCAAATTGTTCATTGAATCAACTTGGATTTTATCAAATAAATAACTCATTTTTGGAACCATTGATAATTAGAAAAATTTAATATCACATATTCCTGAATCCAGAACGTTATTTATATCATCCAGAATATTGTCGATAATTATTAAACATTTGTAAGTGGTTATTATACAAATTAATTGTTTTGTGTGTTTGTTGACCTCATTACATCATTTAATTGTTCATTTTTATTAAATCACTCTTAACCCTTGTTCGTGTTTCTGGGTCATAGTGACCCAGAAACACGGCTTAAAAGTTCTTACTACACCGACAAAGGTTAAGAGTGATACATTTTTTTCATACATTTTTTTGGTTAACTTAGTTCATTTCTTATAATAGTTAAAATAGCAAGTTTGTTTTCTTAAAAAAAGTAATACATCTTATTTTACAATTTAGAGCTGCAAAAGCTTCATCATTTGATGTGAAACGCTTTCCAACAAGGAACTTTTTTAGGTTAGGAAACAAATAATAGTCACTTGGAGTCAAATCTGGGGAATACGGTGGATGATCAAGCAATTCGTACTTCAATTCATTCAATTTAATGTTTAGCCATCAATTTAATTTAGCCATCGTCAAACCATTTTTGTGAGCAGGTACATTGTCTTGATGAAAAATGATTTTTCTTCGCCAAACCATGTCTTTTCTCACGAATTATTGCAGCCAGTTGATCCAAAAGTCTTGATTAATATTCTGAGTCGACTTTTTACCTTTCTCATGATAATCGATCAATAAAACACCTTTGTAATCCCAAAAATTGTTGACATAACCTTCTTGGCTGATGTGACTGTTTTAGCCTTCTTCGGTGTACTTCCACCAGCTTCAGTTCATTGTTTTGACTATTGTTTTCTTTCTGGTGTATAATAGTGGATCCATGTTTCCTCAACAGTTATGAAACGACGTTTAAAATCCACTTTATTTTATCTAAAACGATTCAAACAAGCTTGATAATTTCTCATTCGAACAGCATCCTTGCGATAATTCTACACCTTTTCCAAAGGCGTTGCGCCTTCCCGACAGTAAGTTATATAGTAATATAGATAACTTATTTTAAAAATTAATTTAGTTTAACTTTTTTAAAATTTAATCCAAAATATTTGGATGGAAAGACCCGCGTAGCAGCCCATGTGGACTTTATTCGGAAAAAAATATGAATAATAGAGAAAAAATATTTTTAAACCAAATTTTACTTGTTTTCCAATTTCCTCATTTAAATAAGGCTGAATACATAAATTTATATGTAAAATAACTTATATAATAAAGCACATTTTACGTTTGGTTCTTTGACAGTTTCATATATCTAAAAATTTAACGTGTAATAAAAAATGTGTATAATTATCATAAGTATACGTTATCATAATCAACTGTGTCATACGTATTTTCAGTTTTTACAGTTGGCTTTTTGTTGTCATTATCCTTTTTTGTTCCCTTCCTTCGTTTTTTGATGACGACAATTATAACCTGAAAAACAAACAATTTATTTATATTTTAACTTGATTTTTTTTTAATTTATTAATATAAATTTAGAAAACTTTATCATATAGAAGTCGAGTTCAAAAGAAACAAAAATAAACCCACAACCCAGTTACATCCGTTTGAAAACCGCAGGTACTTGATGTGGCATCCTTTTGTCAATTGAGCAAAAGGTATGAAGGTATTTCCTGTTTTTTTTTCTTCATTGTTCTGAGATAAGAGAGTTATGAAGACTTCAGGCACTTGAGGAGCTCAAGATTGCTGAAAAAGTTGTCAGTAGTAAGATTACATCCAGAGTTTGTTGGCGGATTTTAAATTCTAAGAAAACACGTGTAACTTTCAGTATCTCCGTATGAACTTTTTCGTTTCCAGTATCTATTTGATTTTTGTAACAATAATTGGTCTTCGAATATACTAAAGACCAAATCTCAATTCTTCATTAGCCAGGTTTTTGCAGAATATAAACTTTAAATAAATATCTACCAATTGTTCATTCACAGTGACGTTAAATTGTGAAACGTAATTTACATTGTACTTTGTGATGAACATTGCCCACATATAAGAAATTGAAGAGCAGCGTTGTCATCTGTCGTGTTTAATCCCTAGTTACGAGGGAGTCGAAACAAAGACACTGAAACATAACGTCGGTGAGATATATTCATATGAACTCGGTATCAAACGAGTAATTTCACTAGTGAAAAACAAACGAAATCCATTAGCATTGACGCAATATACATTACTTGCACTTTACGTAAGCCTTTTTTTAATTCACACACATGTTGACAAATTCAAACAAGGATACATTGCAGAAAAACAAAAGATCAAATGTATGATAATATCAAAATATGGAATATATGCAACACGATCTTGATCAAACTTAGATATCATAAACAACAAGTAAATCTGAAGGAGGTTTTAAAACTAAAAGCCGAGGACATTCTTAATTTTAATTATTTTTTCAATATACTATATGATATATTGTTGGGTATTACAGTTAAATCTCGTTTATATCTTTATTTATATTAAAATACTAATCTGACTCCAAATGAACAAAAGGTTTCTTCCAACAATAATATATGAAGAATGAACAAGACCTTTTAATAATAATTTATTCTGCAAACAACAATTGAATTACAAATATAGATTCAACTCTAACAGTACGCTACAATTCAAAGGTAACACTTCGATTAAACAGTTACAACAACTTTTTAGTTCGAGCGATGCTAGAATGATTTATTTAAAACTCATCTTCTCCTTTATAGGATACTGATACTTTCGTAATATTACAATTTATTTAAAAGCTTAATTTCTCCTTTACAGGATACTAAAAACTTTTCTATTAATTTTTTAGTTTAAAAAAAATAATAATAAACAAATTTACCACGCATACAATTTAAAGTTAATTTTTTTGAGTGATCAAATGGGGCGAATGTAACTGAAATAACTATTGCTTATATACTAGTTTTACCTAACCTTGAAAATTGAATAACTAAAACAAATCTCGAAATATTTAAAAAATATTTATAAATTTTATTGAAATACTATTATAATAATCAAAAAATTATTAATTTTAACCAGCGAATTATTTTAAATTTTTTATTAGATTTAAAAATTTAATTTATATTTTTTTGGAACCCCAACAAATCTTCCCCTAATGGAGAAATATCGTCCTTGATATTTAAATTAGAGTAAAAGGCAATAACTGTAATTCTTTCAGACATAAAGGTCAAAAGAGATTTTCCAAATAAAGAAAAAAACATTACAACTGTTAAAACAAACATCGTGAAGGGAATCGCAAATTTCTAACCGTTCATTAGGACAAAATAATTAGTTTATTTCTCGAAAATACGAAGGAGAACAACCAAACATCTGATGTTCTATTTGCTCAGATTTCCAATATGAACTTTTCTCAATTCCGGATACAATCATCTTTTTCCGTGATGAGAATTATCTGATGGTTTTCCAAGGTTTTATACTGAAACACTTAGCCTTTATCACAAAATATTAGAAACAATAATTAAAAATGTCCTAAAAAGGATTTTTATGTTTTCAATTTTACATTATAACTCATCAGATTCTATCGATAATTGATTTAAATTCAGAAGTTTTAGTCTACCAATGTCATTTACCATTATTCCCTTCTTCACTACTTTTTATATACTTGCTTTCGTGTCATTTTACCCCCTTATATTATCCAGCTTATATTATACTGTCCAGCCTCATTCTACAATTTGACTCACTTCCCATGATGCTATCAGGGTATTTGTATTTTGCTATAACGTATCGATTGAATGATCTTTCCAACAAATTATATCACAATTATTATTGTTAGTAATAAGGCATTTAGGATCACCAGAGCACTTTTCAGAGACAATTCTGTATAGATCTTGATAAAATCTGATTGCTTCATTTTTGTGAACTCATGATAGAGTATAATTGTGCACACAGAAATCGTAACAATATAAAATAATTGACCGATATGATTTGATAATAACTTCTGAAGATTTAACAGTAACGTAATCCCCACTTTTATTTATGAATACTACATTTTTTTTGAAAACTTTCATGATAATACATTCGAATTGCTAAATTCATGAGGCTTAAATAATAATCGATTTTTCGATTTATTAATAATTAACATTCCGTCAATATCATTTTCTGTTGTAGCTTTTTATTTTCCTTAATTAAAGACTATCGATAAATGATTTTTAGTAGAAAAAAGGTTTTCCACTGACGACTGTTATTTATTTTGAAATTTATATTTTATAAATAATACTTTTTATAATAATTTTTTTTTCAATTTTATCAATAAATGATTTTTTTTATTGTAAGCAGAATGAGATCTCAAATCAATTAGTTCATAAGTTGAATGTTCATGTTATTTATTTTACCTTCAAGATTTGTCAAGCAGAAATAACAGTCAGTAGAGTGGTCTCTACCCACTCTCCCCACCATAGGAACAACATAGAAAGGGGGAAAGTCCTTCGATTTGTTCCACCATCCACGTAGATTATTGACACAGGTCTGACAACAAAAATGAGGGGTAAACGCTTTGTTCTGGTCACCTAATTTTACGCAAAAGTAAGCATAGTAGCTTTTCTTCACGAATTCAGTGATGTTGAGTTTTCTCTTGGGAAAGTTTACTTGTCCACGGATGTAACAGAACCTATCTAGATGATTTTTACAAGTCCTTTTCATTAGAAGGCTGAATTAAAAAGGAAATACTCTAAAAAATTAATATATTTCATAAGGTGAAAGAATACTTAGTGAAATTTTAAAAGTTGTAGTAAGTTACTACAGTTACTAGTATGTTACTAGTAGTAACATCTTTATTTTCATGTTTCTTTTAACTGTCTGTATTATTTTTACTTTTGTGTTCAATGATAGTATTTTTCGCTTTTTTTTACAGAAGACATTTTTTAGGAACAAAGATTTTAATTCTAGAAATAAATGATAATAATATACAGGGTGTGTCATAAGTCTCTACGAGTTCAATGTGACTAAAATATGGGAATCTATGTTATTAGATAATTATGTACTTGTAAATTAATAGATTAATAATAAATTGTAATTTAGTAATTTAGTGTAAACCCTAAACCTTTGTTTATATGCATTATTTCTTCATAATTTCATCATATCATTAATTCAAATTTTCTTTTGCAAAATGACTTATAGCAGCCCTTACTCTTTGGAATATCGTTTAATGGCTGCATTCGGGTACTACAAATATAGCATTACTGTGACTGTAGTGAAGAATGTGAAGAGAAAATTAAGGAAAAAATTTGAAGGCGAGCCTTCAGATACCAGAGATATTCAGACATGAGAAGAAAAGTTATTTCAGAAAGGTTCCATTCTGGATTTACTTCGAGGTGAGCGTCCCAAGGAACGAGGTGATGAACAAGACAATGTGGAACAGTCACTACAAACAAAACCATGTTTGTCTATACGGCAGCGAGCTGAAGAACTGAATATCCCTACAAAGACACTTCACCGCATAATAAAAGAAGATCTGGGTTACAAGTGCTGGAGGCTAACGAAGGTGCAGTACCTTAGTGAGGAAGACCATTTCACTCGTGTGCAGTGTTTCCAGCAGATCTTGGCAAAATATGACAACAACACAAGACGCAGCAAGCTTTTCTTCACAGATGAATGTGTCGTGTACGCTGAAGTTCGAGGTCAAATTATAATGTCGTTTTGGTCCAAGAAAAACCCTTATTTTTGGGATCAAGTGCAGCAGCACCCACCATCTGTAATTGTTGGGGCTGCCATTTCAGCTTTACATTTGATTGAACCGTTCTTCATACATGGATCTGTTACATCTGCGTCTTACATCGACATGTTAAAGTCAAAATTCGTTCCTGCTTTACAGCGTAAAGGCATTCTCCTGTCCTCTCACTTCCAGCAGGATGGCGCGCCTGCTCACACGGCTCAAGCAAAAAAAGACTTCCTTCAGCAGACTTTTTAGCTGCATTTCTTGACTTCCCTCGAAATCTACTGGAACGAATTAATACGCGTACCTTCCGGCGTCTCCACCTCTGTGTTGCACATGATGGTTTACAGGTAGAGCCATATGACATCTGATTCTTGCGATCATGTGGTGTTCAATAAAAGTTTTTACCTTATTGCCTTAAGTTGTTCTACTCGTAGGGACTTATGACGCACCCTCTATAATTGATTAATAATTAAATAAAAGTTTATTGGATTAATTTTTGTATTGTTTGAATAAAGACTAATAATGACCAATACGGCATAAGAAATGCCTTTTACATCCACTTGAATAAACACTAAGTCTTTTGAATAACTATGAATCATCGATTAGTCATCGAGGTTTTGTTTAGTAATATTTTTATTTAATTTAACAATTTTGAAACTTTTTCGTTATTAAAGAAAATATTCGTCACAAAGGGAATTGCTTATTTAAGCGAGATTAAAAAATTATAAAAATTGCGTTAGAGACGAAATTTTGTTATAAACAAGTTCGTTATAAAGAGATGTCACTGAAAAGGACATACATAATATGTCTCTATAGACAAATTCCTTATAAAGGATTTTATTTATTTTGTGCTTATTTAAGTGCGATTTAGCAGGAACCTAAAAAAAATTACGTTATAGATTGAATTTTTTATAAACAAGTTCGTTTTAAAGAGACTTCACTTAATTATATATACGTTTTTTAAAGAGAATATGGCATTTACTGAAATAATAACAATTCGATTAATTAAAAATTAAAAGTAATTACCACAGAAATAACAACAATTATTACTATTGCTCCGATAACGCATCCGACGATCAGTCCGACTAAATGAAAATCAATTTATACGAATTGTACCAAATATTAAGTACTGTTCGGTCCATTTGCTGTAAAAATAAAACATTATGTTGATCATATAATATTTGTTTTATATACACTCAATCATGTTTTGTGCTACGGATGAGGACCGCATAAAAACGTATAAATAAATCAAAATATTTCATAAAAAGTCGCATAAAAAAGACCGCATAAAAACAGGTTTGAGTGCATATATTCTTAAATTATATATCAATATGCTAAACAATGTACTTATATAGATCCTATTTTACTTGTAAATTGACTGTTGTGATACATTGTATGTTACATGTAAGTAGCGTTTATGCCACTTTTATTATTATCAAATTCCGAAATCATAATTTAACACTAAAAAATTTAATAATATTAACAATTCACATATTTAAACAAATTTCTTGTTAATTCAATTATTTCGCCCAAAATTAATTCATTAAATTTTGAAAATTTACGAAATTTAAACTTTAAAATATATTTGCATTTTTTACGAAAATTTACGAAATTTAAACCTTAAATTACTTTACATTTTTTACAAACTTTTACGAAATTTAAACCTTAAAATAATTTTATATTTTCACGAAACTTTATCATAAAAACTAATTATTTAAATTTACAATAAACCCTTTTATTAAAAAAGTTATTTCTTAACATATTAATCCGTTAATTATTTATTTTAAAATTTATTTAAACTTATTTCATAACTTATTAAAATATATCAATCGTAATTACTGCAAGCATATTTTAAATAAGTATTTATTTTATCATATTTTACTCTACATTTTAATTTTTTTAATTTATTTCTTTTAAATTTTCAAATTAAAAAATAATAAACTATTTTGGCGAAAATTAAATTTAAACTAACCCCTCATATTACAAAAGTTATTAAATAATATAATTTAAATAAGTTAACGAGTTCTAATAGAGTTCAGAAAGTCCAGATAAGCAAAGAAACTTACATTATCATAAACTTTGTTACAATTAATTAAACAAATTTATTTTTCAATTTAAAATTTATTTAGTTTATCGTAATTTCAGCAAGTAAAAACTGAGTTTAAATAATTTCATTAATTTTAAGTTATAAAAAACATGTATGTAGAAATGGAACCTTTTATGTGAGACGTGAACAACAATGGATTTAATTTATTAGCTTCCACGACAAACAGCCGTATAAAAGATAAATAACTTTACAAATAATTAAAAATTGACGTTATATTATAAATTGACATTATACACACTTCACAATAAACAAAAAATATATTTATGATGACAAAAATCATAAAATTGATGCAAGATCACAATCATTTTCTAACAGGTACCATATCGTTAATTTTTCAAATATCATTAAAATAGAAAATACAATACAAACTCCAAAAACACATTTTATAAAAAATTACATTACATTACTAACATCCTCGATTAAAAAAAACGATGATATACATTCAAAAATACACGATAACGAACATTTTTTAGAAAGTTTCTCAACAAAATCAACCCCGACATCTATCGTCACAACCGAAGCTAATTACATTTCTAAAGAACCAAACAATACAGAATGACACACAAAAAATTGCTCATCAGATTCCATACAAGATCTAATAACAGAAACTCAAACTTACACAGCAAAAGTCAATTCGAACAAAGACACTCAAATCAAAGGAAAACACTTCCAGTATTTAAACTACAAAAGACTTAGTAAAATGGTGGATTCAGAAAATCAAACAAGTTATCCGATACAATTAGAAGACAAAGAAACTCAAAAAAACGAAATAGAAATGAAAAATACATCAACATCAATCTCATTATTTGAGGATAATAGGAAAAAGAACACCAAAAGAACTCAGACAGAAAATCTACGAATTAATCATGCTACACAAACAAATGATAAACCTGATTTTACAAAGATGAAAAACAATTAAACACAAACTACCGATATAGAGAAAAAAGAAGATTTTCCAACATATATTAATGATCCAAACAAAATTAACAACACCTCACATCTTGAATCACCATGGTCAATCAAAATGGAAGACAATTATATTGTTTTAGATAATCAAGTTTTAATATTATGAAAGCAGGATTGCGGGTGAATCCAGAAAAATGTCAATTGTTGAAATGGGAAATCAAATTCCTTGGACATATAGTTAACGAAGACTTTGTTAAAACGAACCCGTCTAAGATTGAAGTAATAAGAACGTTTGGGAAGCCAAAGTGTGTTAAAAACTTACGCAGTTTTTTTGGGCATTTGTAACTACTATCGACGATTTATAAAAGAGTAAGCAAAGAAAGCCAGAGTATCAGAACAATTATGTGGATCGAATAACAATAAAAAAACTGAATTGGACAAGCGAGCTAGAGTTAGCATTTGAAGAGATGAAGAATGTATTAATTACAAGCCCGGTATTGTGTTTTCCAGACATAAAAAGAGATTTTATTCTAGATACGGATGCTAGTTTCGACACCATTGGAGCCATGTTAGCACAGAAGGACGATCAAGGAAAGGAAAGAGTTGTATTGGGTTCTTGATCAAAAGACATTAATGTATCGATAGAAGGGGGTTAATATATTCAAAAACAAAAGACGTTGTCTTTTGTTTCTGTTGCAAATTGTATGGGCGTCTACACAGCAAGAAAGTAAGCTTGCAATTGTCGCGTTGCGACTCTATTTATCCCTTTAATTGAGCCCAATATTATTAATTAAAAAAAGATTTTAATTAAATTAATATAAATAAAGATAAATAAATATTTTAAATAAGCAATTAAAATAATTATTAAATAAACATTAAATTAAATAATTAAAATTAAAATATATATAAATATATATACATATCGTAAAATTCGTTTCGATTTCACATTACTCAAGCTCTCATCCGCGACAATCATGGTGTTATTGGTCAATTTTATGTTACCTTTACCGTCCATTTCGGCAATAATCACTTTCACTCCACCGCGACTCAACACATCAGCGGTCGCCACCTCCTCGATGTCTTCAGAGCCGTTTGCGACAATTATTACCGCTGTTACCATTTTTATTATTATTATTTAGTTAAATCAATTCAAATTAAAATTGATGACGAACAATCGCTTTAAACAAATTTGGCCTTTGTTTAGTGATTTGTGTTCGTTTTGAACACGTGATTTGAATTGGCCAATCGCGTACATGTGTGTGTGCATGTGAGGAAATGAATTGTGTAATGTGTGAATATGCCGAAAGAGAGTGTGTATGCGTATGAAAATTGTGAAATGTGTGTGTGATCAATCACAATGTTTCGAATCACAATTATTTTGGTTAAAAAAAATAATAAATCTTAATTAAGCTGCGTCTATTTTTTATTATGGTTTTGAATAATGAAGATCTCGATAGATTGTACCATTCTCCAATTGGGAAACACGAAGCTATTGTAACAAATATACATGATCTCCTTGCTAAATTGGCATATGATTTTAATCAAGCTCAGCTACATCATTTATTTGATTGCTTTCAAAACAGTTGGTCAAAGGCTTCAAAGAAGCAAAGAGAACGACTCATTGATTTAATAGGAAAAATGGCCAAAACAGCATTGAAATTATTGTGGGATTTGGCTACTCAAAATGACAGTCCTTTGGATATTTTGGAATCAGCTTTACGTGTTCATGTAAAAATCTTGGATTTCAGTTGTATCCAAGATCGCGATAATCATCAAAATGAATGGTTAAATAATCTCATATATTATTTAAACGAACAGTGTCCTTAAAAACGCAGTTTCCACTCTTCGCAAAATCAAAGAAATTATCAAATTATTTCAGGATTCAGTTTTCAATTCATCTAAAAGTATAAATCGCCCAATGATCTCAACAGTTGGAGAAGGATCATCAAATTTTATCTTTAGTTACAAATGACCTTATTGATTATGACGATAACGATCGAAAATCAGAATGTGATTTAAATGAAAACAATTTCACATATTTGGACGATAAATTTCCACATGACACTCAAATTGAAGAAAGATTAGAACTGTTAATTTTTTTACTTTATGATGGGTCTTTAATAATGAATAATAAACTTCTTACTTCCTTTGGAGTTGTCTGGTAGTGCTACACGAGTCAAATAATTCTAGTGTTTTTCCTGATAGGGGTCAGTTTTTTAAATGGTTTTCAAGTCTTATGGAATTCGAAAATAATCCATTTGAAAAAGATGTGATGGAAAACCTTTTCTTAGAAAATTTTTTGAAGCTCGATCCTTTTTTTTCAACATTGAGTGGAATATTGTTATTTGAACATTTTTTTCGATCAATTAATGTCAAAAAAAGAAATTTTCAAGAACGAGATCCCGAAACATATTTTGTTACTAACCCAAATCTGATAGTTTTAGATTATTTGTGGAGATATGCTATGCTTTGTGTTGACGATGAAGTCTTTAATAAAACTAAATATATCTTAAAGACCATTACGATAAATCTCAATTTGAATTAAATCAAGGAAAGAAATTCCATCAATGATGAATTTATTCAACATTGTTTTTCAATAATAAGAACAGCAGTCGATACGGCAAAATGCTGTTTGGCGAAATGTCATCCTGTCTCAATATTTGGAGGATAATTATCAAGAAAATTATTACGAAGTTTCATTTGAGATGGAAGAATCAATAAACAAATTGACAAATATCAAAGAACTCCTGTGTGAATTTGTTTGAGAATGTGATAATCGATTTACGGTTGAGCGTAAGAATCCAACACCGTGCAGAATGACATATGGAAACTTTCGGAGAATTACAATTATGTTTAATTACTGCTTCGGTCAAAATAACTCAGTGCGACACGATGATTTTGATGTTCACTCAAATGAATTATTTCTGGACCTACGGAGAAAGATCAAGCCACACTGGCAAGAATTATTGAAGTATGAAGCGGAATCATCGTCCGAACAGTCATTCGAACCAAAATTATCAGAATCTGATTATGATTTACAAAAACCCTCTGCTGAGATACAACAAGCAAGTGAAGGCCATCGTAATTCGAGGTAAATTTCGGCCGTCTTGAAAGTTCATGAGATTTCTAAAGAACATGTCAATAACTTAAAATTGTGGTTAGAGGTGGAGCTGCGTCTTACCACAGGGAAAAAAGAAATTGCATTAGCTATGGATATTGAACCAATATTTAAAGAGCAACAAGTTGTTAAAAAAAACGAGTTGTTAAGACTATGAATCTGTTTGCAATGAACCCCAAAAAACGCCTGAAAATGCTATCAGAATGGTTACTTTTTATGGATTGTTGATCAAGCCTTGGCATCTTTAGTTTTCCAACGTTTCCAACAGTTGCAGGAATATTCCAACAATTTTTGGATTTTTGTTCAACGTTCAAAAACTTCGTAAAATGACTTTGAAAGAGCTGAAAACACATTGAATGACTTTGGACTTGGTTTTGACAAATGTTGATTCTCGAGATTTGGACGGCTCGGACCTATTCGATGAACTTAAGGTGCTACAGGAATTGATTCCTGAAGAAACAAAAAGCGCTTTGGAATGTTTGGATTTATTGCTCATCTGGCAGATTCCTTTCCAAATGCTGCAATAGCTGACAGGATTTTTTAACTGTACTAGTCACCGTAGCCACTGCAGAGCGAAGCTTTTCAAAATTGAAACTGATAAAGACTTATCTCAGATCAAAAATACATCATTAAAGATTGTGTGGACTAGCTGTTTTGTCTATAGAAGTAAACATTGTTTCTACGCTAGACTACAAGGACTTCATTGAAGACTTCGCCAGAAAAAAGGCGAGGAAGGTTAATTTTCTGCTGTGATTTTACCACGAACTTAAAAGTATAATTCCACGTAGCTTATTTTTTCCATTAACTCTTAAAGGACTTTAAGTTCATGTATGTAAATTTTTTAATTAAACGAAACATACCTTTTTAATTGATTTTGGTTCTATTGATATATATATATATATATATATATATATAGCAATTATTATATACCAATTTGTCCAAAATGAACCTAATTTGATAAAATGGGATAACTTTTTTGTATTTTTATTACTGCTATAATTTTTTTAAATGTTTTCAATGGAAAATTTTAATTAATAATAAATTAACAGCCACAAACCCAAAGAAGGGAAAAGAAAAAAATTATGAAGTACAAATACTTTTCACTAACCTCAATAATATTGTGTCAATTAAAATTTTACAGACGTAAAAATGCAGACGGAAGAAACTCTAATATATTAATATATCTAATGATTATATGCAATGGAGAACTATTATGTCAATTATTGCTTTCCTCATGTCTTAGGCCCGCACCCTTCTAGGGCCGCCTCTGATACTCGTTTGTATGGGATTGTAGATACTTACCAATCGCAATATTTGTACATGTTCACTTTATAATTGTTGGGTTCTTGATCGAGATTAAGACTCATTAACACCAAAATTTTATTTATAACACAATTAACAATTATTCAAACAATTTTTAGTTTACATTTTTTTTAATAACAATTTTTCGTCGAGGAACTTTTCTTCGTTTTCTTTTTTGGC
>MQRK01230456.1:61685-71829 GCA_001938485.1 Girardia tigrina
AATAATAGCAATAATACAAATAACAACTTCTTAGATTTCATTAGCTAAGGTGCATTTAAATGTAAAAATAACGATTTTTCTTAGTGGGTCTAATAATATGGCCAAGTACTGTATATAAAAATATGGAACAATAAATACTGATAAGCTATTTTAAAATTGAATTTTTTTTATTTTAAAACTTTACATTCCACTATTTTATGCAACTTAATTTAAATTAAAATTAACATAATTTATTGTAGTCATATTTTTAGTAAATTTACCAAAATGATTTTTTATTATTTTAGAATTAGTTTAATGTGAAATGTTTTTAATTAATAAAAGATTTTAAAGTTCTATTTATTATCAATATTTCAGTTTAAAAGCATTTTTTACCTACAACTATTTTAAATACAATAAAAATTTTAAATACAATTTAAATACAAAAAATAATTTACAGTATTCAAATTTTTATTATTATTACGATACATTAATAATAAAAGTTTTAATCTTTATTTCTTTTTACGAAAACTGTTTAGAATTAAGTATTTGTTAAATCTTTAATTTGCAGAATTTTAAACTGACTTTAAAATCTAAAATTATATGTTTTTTTTACTTTACATCTCTGTCAACAAAGTTATTTTATTTTTTAGAATAACTTTTTAAAATTAGTACAAACAGAATTATCCTTGTCTTTATATATTTCTTTTAAATCAATTATTTAAAAATCCATTATTTCCATATTAATTTCACTTTATTTGTTTTACTCTACAATTAAAATTTGATTATTTCCGAAAATAACTTTTTAAAATTAATTAAGATATATTTTTTTTAATTATAATTGATTAAAAAACTTTTGATTTTACATATTTCCTTATTTTAGAAATTCTTTATAAAAATTAATTGTTTCAAAAATTTTAAGAGTGAGCCCGTCCTTCACAGTAATAAAAGTGAAATTTATTAAAATTGGACGATAGAAAATCGTTATTTCAAAACTAGGAAAAACATTTTATAATAAAAAGTCTGAAATCTAAATTAAATCTCAAAATTAAATTCAAAATCACCAAATTCAAATCTAAATCATAGATCAAAAATATCAAAAAAAATTCAAAATTTAAATTCAAAATTAAAATGTCAATTTAAAATGAAAACCCTATAATATTTAACATTTTGCTCAAAAATATAAATAAATATTTTATTTTAACAAATTTTTAAATATTTTAACATAATTTAGTTTAAATATCAATAAATTATTACTTGGTGGAGGTTCACCATTTTCTTTAAAAATTAAATTAAACAATTCCCATTGATTATCTCAATATACTTATCTCAAAACTAATTTCTGTTCCATATGCAATTTCGAGGGAAGAATTTATCGAGTCTCGAATTTGGTAATCGTAAAGAGGATATGTCGTTTCGTTCACGTACAAGGTCAGATCCGCTTTAACACTCCCTTGACTAAAGAGAGAAATATGTTACGACCCGTATTTTATTTTGTGTACCTCAGAGATGCAAAGGTAACAGACAATAATCGCAATCGGTATATTTGATTAAATGCCGTTTTTATTTTTACTTCAAAGTTTTGGATAAATAATTTTGAATTGTAACTCGAAAGATCGCTATAATCATTCAACCACGCCTGATTGAAGGTACAAATTAAATTAATTTTGTACTGTTGTAGAGCACCGACAATTTTCTTGTCTTCTTTTACTAAAAAAGATTTATTTTTTGGAATATCATTCCAATATTATAATTACAAAATAAAAAATATGTGTTTGGATAAACATTTAAAATCGCTTTTTGAACAGCTGTTGTTGGGTCCGTGCTCGGAACTAGTTTCGTATTCACAATAGTAACATAAACCCCGTGAATGACGCTTCCTTTCCTGAAAGTTTAATATTAATTAGGACATAAAATTAATTACAATAACTACTTTAAATAATGCCAAAACATGTATTGTAACTGATAATCAGTCACATTTATAAAGGATGTAGTTAAAGTATTGAATTTTTCCTTTATATAATTTTCTCTTACGTCTGTCCCATAACTGTAGAAGTCATTCCATATATCGTTGAATTTGCATATCACATAAATGTCTGAAGAAATCTTTTAAAAAAGTAATAGAGAAATACCCGCTGTGGAACGGAACAAAATAGTTTATAATAAAAACATTTAAAATAACAAAGTAGTTTTCAAAATAATTTTAATTGGCCATTTTGTCAAACTACTTGGCCCACCCCATGAACTCCCCTACAGTGAGGTATGGTATCCGATAGGAACAAAAAATTGACGCAAGAGATGTACCGAAAGAAACATTAATTATCCAGATATCGGACCATGTTCACTCTTATGTACCGCTGTTGAATTATAAAGAAAAAATGTATCTTGCCATGGAATCATATTGATCTCAATTGATTTATCTATTCAAATGAATACAACATTTTTAAGGTAATGAAGTTCCGATGTTGACTAATTTTCTAATCCTGAAAATTCAAACCCGAACCTGCAGACAAATATAATAATTTGCCACGAAAGAGTCGTATATTGAGTAAAACAATACACTATTCGAACTGACTCCTTCAGGAAAGTAAAATAATATTGGTATGATGATTGGCATAAAAAAATATGTGATTTTCGCTCCTATGGCCACTGGACTTTTACAAAAAATTAAATGACAAATCTTTGTGATGCAAGCAGTGCACCAATCTCATCACTGAAACATAACACAGAGGTGGATTTCTTATTTGAATAATTGTACCAACTTTAAAAAAATATTTTTAGTACATGTTTTTTCCAAAAAGACCGTTTTCCAAAGTTTGGTTGAAATCGCCTATCTCAAATTTTAAAGTCCCGATTTTTTCTCCATAAGTTCCAATACATTTTAATACTGTTTATCTAAAATCGTTTATCTAGACCCAAACACAAATAAATTTTTTATCTCAAATTTTTATTTTTTTACAATTGAGTTTTTATAAAAAAATATTATAAAATATTTATAAAAATATTAATGGAATTTAAAATATCGTTAATTAAATATTGTTTTTTTTAAATAATATTTAATTACGAGTAAATATTTTAAATTTATGATTTGGTTTTCGAAAATACCATATTTATGGTCTAAGGGAATTTTGATAAAAATTTGGTTTTTGTTGCAACTTTATCTGAAAATGACAGCATTCAAAGGAAATGTAACTGAATCAAGTGAAAAAGAGTTAGGTTCTGATCGTCCAAAGGTGTCATTGTCAATCGCAGTAAAAGCAATTCATAATCTGAAACTTTTTTTCATTGCAACAGGCGAAATGAAACTAAATTCTTCATCATATAAGTGTCGTTAAAGACTGAATCCTTATTCAAAAGTCAAACAATGGGTATCAATGATTAATAACTGACTTTTTTACAATTGCTAATTTTAGAATATAAATTTCCTACGGTATCTTGTTTGTCTGTTAATTTTTGCGATACTTCTAATGTTTAATCCTAGAATTACAAAAACAATAGTTGTGGACATTTTTTACACTCTTGGTAATAGTAGGTTTAACAGTTAAACGGCACTAGTGAGATTTTTTAAGATGAATATTAATGTAACTGATATTTGTAATATAAAGTAAAATTTAAAAAGGATATTGATAAATACTTATAACAATAAACCTGAATGAAATCCGGATGAAAATTTTTTATTGAAAACTAAACTCATCCACTTTAAAATATATTTAGAGACAATATATTTCGACGGATCAACAGTCATCTTCAGATCACTGATTAATAATCAATTCACCTGTATATAAATACAAAAATGATGATTATGAGGGGTTAATTTACATTTGCATCTCGCCAGAATAATTTATTATTTTTTTTAATTTAAAAGGTAAAATATTTTAATGTTAATATGCTTATTAAATATTTTAAAATTAAAAATGATATAATAAAACAACTAATTAAAAATTAAATACGTATTTAAAAATAAAATATTTTTTAATGTGTTTTTTAAATATCTTAAAAATTAAAAATGATATAATTAAAGAAAATCAAACAAAAATTAAATATCTATTTAAAAATAAAAAATATCTTTTTAATGTATCTATTAAATATCTTAAAATTAAAAATGATAAGAGAACCATATATTAAATATTTATTTATAAATAAAAATATTTTTACAGTCATAACAATTTATATATTTTAATAGAAGTTATGAAATAATTTTAAATAAATTTTTGGTTTTATTGTGAAAATTATTTAATGAATTTGCAAGATTTTAAATAAATTTTTTGCTATAATGTGAAAGTTATTTAATGGATTTGAGGATTTTAAAAATTGAATCAAAAAAATTTAATGGATTAATTTGTGGCGATATAATTAAATTAACAGAAAAATTTGTTTAAATATGTGAATTGTTGTTATATTAATAAATTTTAGTGTTAAAAAATGAATTTTGATATTTATGTTGCAACGCCGTCTGACAATTATTATGTAATCGATTACATGATACCATGTTAATCAAAAATTCTCAATAAGCTGGTTAAGACTGAACATTTATTTTAGGGTAGAGTGACCTAATTAACAATTCTTCACACGACATCTCTCCCAATAACTGTCAAAATACTTGCACAGAATTTTGAAATTATCAATATAAACATCACATTTACATTTTTTCTATATTTTTGCAATATTACTCTTACTCTCTTCTCGACCATGTTCTTGAATTCGTTTACAGAGATGACGGGCAGTCTCTTCAATGTATGTGGCATCGCACCCATTACATTTATTGAAGGCGCTGATAATAATTCGATTCGCGTTATATTATGCAGGTGGTGATTTTCGTTTTCGTTTATGTGTTATCATGTCTATCAATAATTCTAATAATTAAAATAAAAGTAAACATGTTACACAGAATAAGAAATTAGATAATTTAAGAAAATTATTTGGAGTTTTTAAATTTGACGTTAAAAATACTCATTGTGAGGAATATTTTAAATTTGGAATGTTGAAATTGATTTGTTGAATTTTGTATGTTGAGTTTAGTATTTGGAAATGTGTTTCTCCCACCCAGGTGGAAAATCGATATTTTAGATGTTCACGATAAATAATTATACGAGTATAATTTGCATTTTAAAGTACAACATAAGATATTTAAAAACTTTAAAAATATTAAATCGTTTCAAATTTTCATATTAAAATTTAAATAAAGTAAATAGTTTTAACTAAGTTTTGAATTAAATAAATGTTCTTTCTTTCCATAAAATAATTTTTTAAATAAAATTAATATGTAAATAAAATTATTACTAAAATTACAAAATTTGAACTTTAAAAATAAAATCTGAAAATATTGAAAAATTTGTTCGAATAGTTGTTTATTAAAAAACATTAACTAAAAGTTATCAATTTAGAACGATGTCGAATTACGAAAGTTTTGCTGAGAGTTGTCCAAAAGACAATTCTGATTGTAATGAGAATAAAAGTTTGAAAACCCATGTTGATGTTCTTAATATGGAGACACACGACCACGTGATTCCGAACATCAGAGGTCCGGAGATTTTTGATGGATCAGAAACAAAAGTTGAGGCATTCATAACGAGCTTTAATAGGTATGCGAAGATAATGGGATTTTCAGAGGAGAGAAAAATCTTATTAGCAACACCATATATGACTCCGAATGTCATAATAAAATATGAAGCAGCGGCAGGTGAAACATGTGAAGAGAAACTAAGATCCGCATTTTCAAAGGAAAAATCTATCCTGGATCTAATGAAGGAACTGATAGAAATGAGAATTGGATCCAGCGATCCAACAGTAATATTTAGAAAGGCTGACGAAATTATTGAAAAGTTAATTGAGAAAAAGTTGGGTAAAAAGGAACTATCAAATTTGGTCTACGCTAATCTGATAGATGATGAGAACGTACGGAAAGAAATAGCTGTTAGAGGTGTCAAGAAATCTAAAGAGATTGAAGACATTCAAACGAGAATGTTCGAACATGATAAAACGAAAAGAAATGCTCCTGTAGCGGCATATAACACAAAAAGAGAAAATGAATGTAGAACAGTGCAAAATAAAAAAAAGAACACCAAGACCACAGAACGAGAAACTCATAGAACAAAAAACAAGAAGAAATTTTAAAGTTCGAAAAATTACCTGTTTGGCATGCCACGAGAAAGGGCATGTTAGAAGAGAGTGCCCTAACGTGAAGTGTAGTCATTGTAATGGAAAATGGCATTTAAGAAAACAGTGTTACGAAAACCCTAATAGATTTAGGGAGCGTGATCAATAGAAAAGGGATAATGGAAATAATCGATGAAACATCAGGCAAAATTACTCGAATCAACGTTATAGAGAACGGCCAACATACACGAATAGGAAATATCCAGTAGCAGAAGTGGACGAACTAGATGATGAATTGTACATAAGAGAAGACTCTAAAAAGGAACGTATAGAAGAGAAGATGGCAAAAGACTGGAATATCCCGTAGGTAACAGAAAATTCAGAAATGATCAGGGAAACGAGGACGCACGATCACAAGGAGAATTGATCAGTGTGCTACAATAGGAACTCAATGTAGGTGTATGATTGATTGTATGTTTGATGATGTGTTTGAAAATATTCCTCTGGAGATGTGTAGATTAGATAATGAACCTGAAGAATACGATGAAATATGTGCTAATATTGATATAGAAAATGAGAAAAAAAAGAATGCTGAAGATGTATTGATATTACCGAAGTTTAACATAAATTATAAAGAATTGAAAGGTAGACCAAGTATAGAGTTCCAAATAAAGAATAAAAATGTCAAATGCCTGTTAGATACAGGAGCTCGAGTCAACGTTAGTAAAGTAAAGATAATTAAAGATATGAAAGATGTCAAGATCAAAGAAACTAAAAGACGAATACATTGTGCGAATGATTCAGAACTTATAAACTATGGCATTGTTCAACTTAAAGTGATAATTGAAAGAATGCAAAAAACAGTGGATTTCTTTGTGGTCAAAGATTTAGATCCAGAAATTATTGCAGGAATAGATTTCTTGGACAAATTCAGGATTAAGTTAAAGAGAGAACCATCAAATCCTAATGAGTTACTGGTAATACGAGACAATCCATCAGACGAGGATAGACTGAGGAGAATAAAAGAGCTGTTTGAAAACTAAATTGACAACCACCTAATGGAACTTTTAACAGAATTTAAATCAATATTTATGGCCGACAAATGGGATATTGGAAGAACGTCATTGACCAAACACAAGATCGAAACGCATGGAGAACCAGTTTTAGTGAAACCTTATCGACAACCAAAACATTTCGAGGAAAAACTGGACGATATTATTCGAAATTATGAATAAAACGATATTATAGAGAAATGCAGTTCACCGTGGAATTTCCCTCTAGTTTGTGTTTGGAAAAAGGAGAAACAGAACATTCGGGTGTGTGTAGATTTTTGATAATTGAATAAAATCACCGTTAGACCTGCATTCCCAATACCGAATGTTGAGGAAATGCTGTTATATTATATGCGGATGTTATATGCGGATGTTACAAATCAACATTGGAAGGGTGGCTAAGAGGTAGCAAGAAACGAATGCTGTTTGCAGTCTCTAGAATTTGGAGGGAGCCGAAAAATCACATCAACGACTGGTACTATTGTACGGTTGATATCACTGCTTATAAGAAGCCACATGATAAGAAGAAAGTAGTCTATCATGATATACCTTCTTCTATTGCACCAGTGCAACATGATTAACATTTACATATTCCAGAATCCCCAGAACAAAATGAACCCTACATGGAACTATCGGATAAGGACGATGAGTATGAAGAAAAACAAGAAGCTTGGCAGTCTAAAGAGACTCACTTTCCAAATCAACAGGAAATTGATGATCTTGTCAGAGACTTAAACCTTCCTAAAGCAGGCGCTGAACTGCTTTCATCTAGACTAAAGGAATGGAATTTATTGGATCCAAGTGTGAGAATTTCTAAGTACTGACATAAACACACTACATTTTCTCAGTACTTTAGAGTTGATGAAACAATTTGCTTATGTTCAGTCGAGGTGGGACTGTTTGAAGCAAGTGGTGTCACACATCAACCGGATCAATGGCGACTATTTATTGACAGCTCTACTAGGAGTTTAAAAGCAGAATTACTCCTGAATGGCAATCAGAATCCTTCAGTACCAATCGGTCACATTGTCCACATGAAGGAGGACTATATTAATGTTAGAACTTTGCTGCAGAAGGTCAACTACCATAACTTCAAATGGGATGTTTGTGGAGATTTCAAAATGATTGGTTTTCTTCTTGGATTGCAGGGTGGATTCACATAGTTCCTTTCTTTTTTTGTTTATGGGATCTCAGAGACAGAGCAAATCAGTATGTCCGAAGAGAATGGCCTGAACGAAGTGACTTGAAAGCAGGTGCATACCGCGTGAAAAAATGTTGCTATTGTTTCTGCTGACAAAATTCTTCTACCTCTATAAAACTTGGATTGATTAAACAATTTGTAACAGCCCTAGATCCTAGTAGTGAAACCCTCAAAGAGATCATGCCATTGTTTCCCAAGCTGTCAGAAGATAAAGTTTCAGTAGGTGTGTTTGTTGGATCACTTGGGAGATAGATGTTCGAATCAGAAAGTCTAGAGAGTAAAAAGAAAAAGAAAAGAGAGCCTGGACTGCTTTCAAGCATGTAGTTTCTAATTTTTTTTGGCAAGAACAGAGCGGATAATTATAAGGAACTGATTGAAAAATTACTCAACAGCTACCAAGATTTGGGTTGTAGAATGTCAACAAGCTGCATTATCTGCACACTCACCTGGAATTCTTTAGACCAAATTTCGGAGATGTTAGCGAAAAGCACGTTGAGATGTTCCACTAGGACATTACAGTGATGGAGAATAATAATATTTAATTCTAAATATCTTTTTAAAGTTAATATATCTATTAAAATTGTATTATTAAAACTATTTTCTATTTAAATTTATTTTACAAAAACATTTTAAAAAAAATATTTTTTGTTGGGAGGATTACGGAAGAGTTTCTTGGTTAATTATCATACTCAATTATGATTTTAGAATCTTTCAGAAATAAAAGTTATTTCACGAATATAAGGAACACTTACCGTAAGATTGTACTAGTTGAAATTGAGAGAGCCAACAGACGAGAAGACCAAATGAGAATAGTTTCAACATTATTTCTCACAATTTCTACACAATTATAAATTGCACCACAGTTTACTTTTTATTAATGATATATCTGTGAAATTTACAATTTATCAGATGTCACTTGATCTTGTATAACATAAACGTATTGTTTTACCATCATTCTATAAATTATATTTTAAATGGTGCTTCATCAACCAACAAAAAAGTACTAAGGAAGGCTTAATGTTACAGATGAATGATCGATTGTGTATTTATTTTTAAATGCTACAATTATAATATAATATAAAAAATCAATAAAATTGATCTTTTATTATTAAAATATTCAATTTTCAACATTATAAAGATCAAGTAACATAATGGACTTAAAATTTCAAATTTTATAACAAAAATCTTAATTAGTAAGGTGGAGATATAAACAAACTTTTGTGGTCTTTATATACAATATCCGAAAATTTGAAAGTAATTGTAAAAATAGAAATTTGGACAAGTTGCCAAATCTCTATTTTTACTAATAAGCAAAAGTATTCAACGGAGTTAAATTAGTAAAAATAAAAGAAAACAATTAGTGTAAATAAAAAAATAACAAAACAACAAACTCTTTTGATCGAAAAAAACAAAAACTGTACAAGTCAAACCTTGGTAAGTCATATTCTAATGATAGCAATTACATGTCATATTATTCCCTTCAATTCATTGTAATTAATTATTTTGTCAATCAATTATTCGATCGATTTTTTTTATCAATTTCGTTTTAGTAAAATTTTAACGAAATGGTAAAATTTCGGTAAATTACTGGTAAAATTTAACTTGAGATTTTTTGTCATAACAATAATAATAATAACGGTGATCAAACAACAATAACAATCGATGTTTTCCACTGCCGAATCAAATAATAACGATATAAATAAAAGCCCAAGTCACTCACTGCCTGCCTGCCTGCCTCACTAACGCTCATATTATCTACTTACAATTGTAAGTAGATATTTATATTAATAATAATTCATATGGAAAATTATTATTAGCA
>MQRK01230459.1:0-18699 GCA_001938485.1 Girardia tigrina
ATGGTCATCTTTCTATATAAACAATAACTTTCTAATTAAATACAGAACTGAAGATGCCACAAAAGTGGCGAAACATGTTTTCCAATAAAAATTTAAAATTAAAATGGTGTTATTTTTTTTAATGACTAAATTATCATTTGATTTAAAGAAATTAAATTTATATATATATATAGCATTTCTTTAACTTTCTTTGCTTCAAAACCTTTCCCACAATCAACGTGAATCTCTTTTGGTAATGTTTCCTCATCCTGTCTATTGTTTACCATTAAGCTAAGGGCTTTACTAAAATTATCAATCACTCCTAAAATATGTCATTCTCTTCATATCATCTCTTTCCATGTCTCGCAAATATTTATGTATATTTTCTCGAATGCTTCTGTTGAAATTATTTTCGTGTTTATCTCCTTAGTCTTGGTAAACATCATCTTCGTCTGTTGACACTATATACGAGTCTAATATCTCTGACAGTTTTCCTATCTTCATCCATGTCAAACTTATCTTTCAAATAGTCATACAACTTTTCTCTGGGTATCAACTCTTTTTAACCTCTATGGCTTGGCTTCTCGTTGCTATTGTATGGTCTTGGAATTATTTTTCTTTGCTTCTTTATGTTCCATTAGACATAGTGAGCACATCTCATAATTTTTTCTAGATAATATATGAACGCTACCATATTATTTGGAAGGGACAGGTCACTCTTAAAATTTTTGAAATAATTAATTTTTATAAAAAAATTTTAAAATAAGAAAATATCTAAAATCAAAAGTTTTTCTAAACTATTATAAATATCTTTAATTAAATTTAAAAAGTATTTTTAAAAATAATTCAATTTTTTGTTTAAAGAAAATCTTAAAATGAAATTAATTGTGAAATAATTGATTTGGAATAAATTTATAGAACCAAGGATAATTATGTTTTGTATTAATTTTAAAAATTATTCTGAAAAATAAATTGATGAAATATTATTGTCAGAAAGGTAATTAAAAAACAGTTAGTTTTAAATTTTAAAGTCAGTTTGAAATTCTGAAAATTAAAGATTTGACAAATAATTAATTCTAAACAGTTTTCGTAAAAAATAAAAATTAAAATTTTTATCATTAATGTATCGTAATAATATAATACTAAATTTGAATATTGTAAATTATTTTTTTGTATTTAAATTGTATAGATACTAAAGGATTTTTATTTACAATTGAACTACAACATTTAAATAAGTTTAAAATAATAAAAATCTTTTTTTAAGTTAATTAAAACATGTAAAAGTACCACTGTTATTTATTATATGTCCTAGGAATATTTTTGTCTTTTTGGGACTTCCTTGCTTCGTTCACTTTCTTTATCATGTGCTTTCCATCATTTATCTCCTTGATGTCTATGAACTTAATCTCTTTCTTTACATTGCTGTCTTTTGAACAGTGTATTAATAAACATCTTTCCAATTCGTCCTCGGTTAATATGTGTCCTGCAAATTTAACTGCTAATTCCTTGGCCTTGGCAAACTATTCCTCCACAAATTTTTTGGATCTTTCAAAGTTCAAGGCATCTTACAGATCTTTGAAATGTTCTATTGAAAGCTTCTCGAAGGCGGGCTTCAGAATTTTTAATTTTAAATGACACACTTTCGTTTATTGGTACTAGTTCATAGAATAACAATAAAATAATAAATGTCTCTTGAATATTTTCCGGGATTTGAACAAGCGGATATAAAAGTTTCTATATTTTTGTGTCTTTTATAGATCTCTGAGAGTATTCTTGAAATCAGTTGTTCTTAGTTGCAGGTTCAGCTCGGAATTATTTGAGGAACACGTATTTAAATAGAACTCAACGTTATACATAATTTTAAAATTTTATTTCAAAACAAATTTCTGTTTTGTTGCGAGTGTTATTGAGTTCATAAAATTGTTGATTTTACAATGTGGTCAAATTAATAATTAAACAATTACATTCCGTAAAATAGTGTTATATATATGTTAAAATAAGATTTTCCAAATTTAATGTAAAAATTAATTTATGTAAGAAATAAAATAAATTTTACGGTGGGATTATTAAAAGATTTATTATAGAGTAAAAAAGTTTTTTTTTATTTTGATGGAAGTATTTAATTGAAATAAAATAAAAAGGAATATAATTTTAATATTCAATTTGCGAAATAAACTAAACTATTTTTTGTAACTTTTATTTTACACGATTAAATCGAAGTAAATTAAAATGCGATTTAATTTTATTTTGTAAAATGAATTTATTGGAATCAAAATATAATATATTACAATTAAATCGACGTAAATTAAAATGTTATTTTAATTTTAGTTTGGAAAACGTAATTATTATTTGAAATATTAATTTTATTTTATGTAAAAAAGGGGTAATTCAAAAACGAAAATCGCGATTTAGTTTTATTTTCAAAACGTTATTTTATTAAATCTAAAAGTAATTTTTAAACTATTATGAAAACGATATGAAAATGCTATTTTAAAAAATCGAGAAATATAATCGAGAAACATTTAAATTTAAATGTACAATAAAATTGAAATTTAATAAAAGATGCAACAAAATCTCTGTGACAAAATTTTTATAAATTCACCTTATAATTTTTAAAAAGAAAACATGAAATTTTAATTCGTACTAGATAAAATAACCATATTTTTATTTATATCTATTTTTATTTATAATGGTTTGTGTAAAAAGAAAGTGCAAAAGTTCCTCGAAAATATTTGTTTAATAAAACTTAAATTGTTATAGAAATAAAGTTTGGCGTTAATGACATCTTCTTTTGATCAAGAACCCAATATGTTTTTTGAACGAATTTCCGAGGATCATTATTTCATATTTTCAAACCTTTATAAATATATATAGTGTAATATAAATATGAATACGTCAAAATTTTAAATAAATTTTACAATCTCACAATTTTCAAATTACAATTTCCGAATTTCACAGTTTGATAATATTAAAAATTTTACAAATCTACAGTTTCTTAATCGTCAGAGAAGAAATTATGAGATAAAAAATAACTATGATGATAAATTAAAAGATATCAATAACATTTCTCAAGAGGCCATTTATTACGAAATACTTATATTTCGAATTTTAGGCTCCCCATCCACTCTTTGAATCTCCATTACTCTCCATTATGTAACAAATTTCAAAATTTAATTTTTTTGATAAAATTCTAAGTCAAACGCTTTCTTCTATCTAGTGTATCAAAATTGCCCGATTTAGAAATACCCGGGTATTCGTGTAGCAATTCTCGAAACTATGCGGGTAACTCGTGCAACCCGGATAATTTGAAAAATTCAAATAAATTCGTAAAAAAATATATAAAAAAGCAGTAAATAATATTAGGTTCGTGATTAAAATTCGAAGTCATAATTTTGTAAACTTTATTTCTACTACAATTTTCATTATTGAAACAAATTTACGAGGAACAATATTTTATTTACATAATCCAGATCTAAAAATTTTAAATATAAATAATAATATCGATGTATAAATATATATATATATATATATATATTTATATGTTATTTTCTTCAATTTTGCATAAATCTTATTTTGTTTCTGTTTTATTATTTTTTTACAATGTTTATAAATTTAGATCTTTAGAAATATTTTAATGGACATATCCTGTAAAAAAAATCAATTCCTAAATAATTTTCTTTAATTTTAAATCAATCCATTTTAAATTATTTTTTTAATAAAACT
Source organism: Girardia tigrina (assembly GCA_001938485.1). NCBI lineage: Eukaryota > Metazoa > Platyhelminthes > Tricladida > Dugesiidae > Girardia > Girardia tigrina. Next base: position 3,703 of record MQRK01230459.1, read on the forward strand.
TTCCGTGTACAATAAACATTCTAATTTTATTTTAAATAGTGTTACAAAATATATCAAAATCTTTACAATATTCTTTAAATTCGAAGATGATATTTTAATTGTGAATTTTTAAAACTTATTTTTTATAAAAATTTGTCTCAATTTAATTAAAATATTATCATTACTCTAAAATTTTTACAAAACTTTTTTCATTTTAATTAGTAATATACTATCTGTGAAATATAATTTTTACAAAAATTATTTCAATTTAATTGGTAGAAATGTTACCTATAAAATATATTTTATAAAATCTTATTTTATTTTAATTAGTCGAACATTATTTTTAATTTATCTAAAATATAAATATGATTTTTAATTTGAAAATATCAAAAATTTAAAGTTCACCAAAAGGAACCCCAGCAAATAACAAAATATTTTAGTACATTACTATAGTTTATTATATATTTAAAAAATAATATTTTAAAAAACTAAAGTATTCAGTGTTGCAGGATTCATTCTGTTCCTTAAGTTATTGCAAAAAATCCCCAACGATGGAAAATACAGGTTCTGATGCAGTAGATGTTGGTTTCACCGTCAGTAAAGCCTGATACAATTTTTTTCAATCTCTCTGTTCTAGACTCATTATTTACCTCTAACGGTTTTAACTCTTGCTCAATTTTAAGCCTATAACTATTTTCTGGAGTTGGATTTGTAAATAAAATTTGGATGTCTGAAATAACTCTTAATACTAATATTAATATTATTTTTCTCATTTTTGATAGCGCTACATCATGTTTAGAGCGTAACTCAAGGAACATACTAGATTCAATTATAACTTCATTTTTCAAACTCAACTTCATTTTCGTCATCATCATACTTTTCTTCAACATCAGTAGAATTAATACCATTAGGCTCACGTTTAATGTAAAATATTTCAACCACAGTCAAATGTATTGCTTGATTAAAGCAACATTGACTTTCAGCAGAAATTATTCTTCCATACCTCATCAGGACACTTTCGCCATCATGTGTTGATGCAATAATATCTCGATTAAAATTAACACCATATTCATTGAAATACAAATTCTTCTGTTTTTCGGAGGTACAACTTTCAATAATATACACAAAACCAAGAACACATTGTGTATCAACCGAATGTAATATAACATTTAGATATCGTCGGATTGCTATATCTGTCCACTCATCTACTGTAATAGTAAATTTTTCCTCGTTTTCAATTTTTTGTTTAAAAAATACCATATTTTCACCTTTTTTCATCGAAAAATTTCATTATACAATTTTGGGCAGTTGCAAAGGAGTTTGTCATTTTTAAATTGCGATTAGTAACAAAAATACGAATATCTTCACATTTCATAATGACATTGAATGAAATTCCATCTTTTGCAGCACATCTTGCGATTTTTTCTCCCGATGGTTGTCTGTGTACAAAATACATTATTCCTGATTTTGCTCATTTGCTTTTACGTGAGCCCGTTTAGCTGGTGGAACTAAATTAATTTCTATAGAACTGAAGCGTGTTGTTGATTCAATGTTAATATCATGAACTTTAAAGTGGTTTTTCATGGCAGTTGTATTTCCTCCTTTTGTTAGGGTTTCGAAAAATGCATATGAACACTTTTGATAAAATTTTATAAGAAAAAATTTAAAATAATTCTTTTGGTAAAATTATTAATTCCAAACAAAATTATATTTAGTTTAACAAAATTTGGAATTGAAAATTAAAAATATTTTAGTCTTTGTTTTATTTTATCAATTTTCAAGGCTGATGAAAACTACTATATAAACAGCACCAAATTTAGTTTAGTTTGCCCAAAAAATTCTATCATCAAAAACAAAAGGAAGCAAGTAAACTCATTATATAGAATTATTTTTATTATTATTCTTTTTAAAATATTTTTCTCTTTTTTTTTAAACCATAAGTATTTCGTATGGGAGAAAAAGGTTTAATTTAAATTTAAACATTCGTTCGTTTTGGAGATTCACAGTTTTTTATTGTAAATAAAAATGTAATCTGTTAACTCGTACGAAATATTGATTTGTGTTTGTGTTCTGTCATCAAGAATTGAATTATTATTATTATTTTTGACTTGTTAATATTTGTTATTTGAAAAAAGTTTCATAAAAGAATTTGTGTTCATTGTCTATATATTTATGTTGAAAGTCCTTTCTGATTATTTGGAGTCAGATTAAAGATTTCAGATTAAAGAGTAAAGATTAAAGAATAAAGATTTGTGTTTTGAAACGTAAATATTTAAATTAAAGATGATTTAATACCCAACACTTTAATCGAAATTTTCTTTGCGCATCCGCCTATTTGGCACTGTGATTCGGTTGATGTTATTTTAAATAATTCCAGACTGTTTCGTAGACGTTTTATGGGCTACAAAAAGCATTTGTTATAAAATGAGATTACATTTAAATATTTATTTTTTGTTTACTTACATGTTTTACTTAAGTGTCTAAGTTTTACAAAACTGAAAATTTTGATAAATTAATAAATGTTTTGCTAATCGCTATAAATCACATTATAAATTTGTTTTCGCAAAAACTCAAAAAATTAAAATGACAAAACAAAAACAATTTTGGTATTATTTTTATAGCATCAACATTAAAAAAACCAAAGTCTGCTACTTTCTTATACAATTAGTAATTTTTTTAATACAAAAATTTGAATGGTAAAATTTATGAACAATTTAAAATTAGGAATCAGATGCAAAAATCAATAATTTGTCTTTTCAAATTGCAAAATACTTTTTCTATAAAGTTTGCCTAAATTTATTATAATTTCAATGTTTATTTAGAAAAATTTCTAACATAATCCCAGTTTGAATATCAAAAATTTATCAGGATACCCGATTCAACTACTCGGGTATTTGAATACTCAAAAGTGTGCAAATTTTCGGGTAAGTGGATACCCGGGTTCACGAAATGGAAGCACTACTTATATGTCCTGTTTTCGACTTCTTCTCATGACGATGAGAAATGTGTCTTTATACTAATAATCTGTACTAATAAGTCACGAAAATTATTGAAATTTTTTCCACGAGTCATTGAATAGGAATTTCGATTGTGCCACATAGATTTGTAGCACAGAATGAGAGTTATGAATGTGTTGTGCAACCCATGCGTTTTACTTTATAATCAAGTCAAAGGTATTTTTGAATATTTAGAGGTGACACCGTTTGATAACCATCAATAACTGCATTGCTGAAAACCACGGCTAGCATCTCACCAGCAGACTCAAAATTTTTACCCTCTAAATCCCTATCGATTCTTTTTCCATAGGAATCGAAATGTCTACGTTGGCTTAATTTGGAAGCAGCACACCCATAAGGTATCTTGATAAGAAAGCTAATGTGTCTCTTCATGGTTAAATGCATTTCAATGAGAGCTTGTCTTAATGATGAGTGTCAAAATAGTATTTTATAAAATTATGTGTGGCTACATACATTATTTTATAATAACCTGGTTTCTTGTATGACTTGTTTTCGGAAAGTATTTGTGATGTTTTACAAACTCATGAAATTCATCCAGTTTAAACAATCTTGTGAAATCTCGAGAATGAATAAGACTATTGATTCGTTGTATCCTGCTTAATGAACGCTCGCAAACGTTGGCCCACTTGGAATCACTGCACTATTATCACCAAATCGATCTTCTTTTATCTTTAGAGCCGTATAAACAGAATGTGTGAGGCTTTGTATGGGAACGACGACAAAATCATGGTCACCCACTTTGACCTTGCATGCAATATACATCAACATTGTTGATCTCTTTGACGCTACAAGTAAACCAGTCGGCACAAAATTAAATTGTTTTTCATTTATTTGTATCATTTGAAATAAAGTAAAAAACATTTCAACAATAAATCATTGAATAGAAATGAATTAAAAAAACCAAAGTCTGCTACTTTCTTATACAATTAGTAATTTTTTTAATATAAAAATTTGAATGGTAAAATTTATGAACAATTTAAAATTAGGAATCTGATGCAAAAATTAATAATTTGTCTTTTCAAATTGCAAAATTTTAAATTAAGTTAAAATTTATTTAAAATGTTCTGTTCCTTATTGACAAAACACTGATTATAAATAAATTATAAGTTTAGGAAACAATCGGCATTACAGTTTAATAGTGTATGACCAGTCTGACACCATCAAATGTTCCCCTTGCATCCCATATTTAATATCATAAACTGCGGTTTTTAGTGCATATTCCTATCTTTCAAACTAATGGGATGATTGAATATCGCTTCCTCAAAGTAGAGAATGTAATTATTAGAAACTCTTTCCAATTCAGTAACATTAATCAGTTAAGATTCAATTTTTCTCTAGCAAAAAGTTATATTTATATAAAAGTAATTTATTTTCCTTGTAATATCCACTTCTATAAGAATTTCCAATTTTGTATTTCTGTTTATAAACACATGTACATTACTTATAATTATTTAAAATATTTGATTTATAAATAGTGAATTCATTGATTTAATGCAACAGAAACAAAATTGTCAACAAATAAAATAGATAAAAAATAATGACATGTATAAAAAGAGCTTTTTATATTACCACGTTTTTAACGTCACTAGAAGTACGATTAATTGCAAAACATATTTTATATCATTAACATTTGAACGTTGTCTACTTATTTTCTAAAATACAAGTATTTAGAATTCCAGGCCTATCCTCGTGGAGGTGAGACAAAGTATTTTGAGCATGAGAGGCTGATTGTAGTGTAAACTACATATGTGACTCATCATACTAATTATAGACCCATAGACATGGACAACACACGCAAACACTTAAACAAATATAAAACGCAGACAAAGACAAGTGACAGTTCCGAGCAACGCTTAGACCCTTATAGAGAAAAACAAAAATTAAATTAAGTCATAAAGGTTAATAATGTAGCTGTTGTTGTTGACGCATTCGTTCCATTTCTGCCATGGCCTCTTCTTTACAAAGAGTTCTTCCAGTAAGCTTTGAACATTCCAATTCCTGAATCCGTAATCCTTCTAGTGAGCGAACTCTACTGAGTGTAACATATGCCTGTCATTTCGCGAAGAGTTTATGGCCAAGATAGACAAAAGCATGGTCGACAGTACATCCTTGAATTTTGTGAACAGTGCAAGCGTAGCACGGAATAAGTGGCAACATTCTTCGTTGTATATCACCATAGCGTTGCAGTGACGGAAACTCAACAGTTTGTAGATCAATGTGATGTATACCATCTCTGCCAAAATCGATCCGAACGTATAAATGTATATATTTGTACTTGTTTTTTCAAGTGTTTTATAATATCTGAAATGTAAAACCATTGATTATGTCCATAAATATATGTGTGTGTATAAAATGTAAGAAAAAATTAATTGAAAAACTTTTTTGAAAAAATTTCAATGTCCAAAATAAAATTATTTGGTAATTTGATAGAGTTTTAATTTCATTCATGAAAATAAACGAAAAGATTTCTATTTAATACAGTGTATAAATTTGTAGATAATCGTAAGTGGTTTTTTGTAAAAAGGACAACTTAGACATGTTCGATCAACTTGAAATATTTTTTTTCATGCATTGTCTTTGGGTTTTGATCTACTCTGAAAATTTCAGCCTGATAGCTAGTCGGGAAGTTGGTCAAATTTGAGTTGAATGATTTTTCCCGGACAGATCGACAACAAGTGAAGTTAATAAAAACGTGGTAATAAGATACATTTATCTATTTTTAACTGAAATTAGTAAATTGTTGTACAATGTAAAGATAATTTTAATGGAGTTACGTTTCACTAAAACAATCTCTACATTTGTTTTGCAATTTTATTATATTATTTTCAATAACAATTAGAAAAATCTATGGTAAGAATAAAGTTGTACTTTTTCACGCCTTTATTTTGTTATTGTATTTTTTTCATTTTTATGTAAAAAATATTTTTTTATTTTCAATATTCAGGGTTAATTCATTATTGTTGCTATATTTATTAATGCTGTTACTCATTATTTTTTGATTTATATGATTTATAGCTATAATTCTTAATATTTTATTGACTTTTAAGTGAAAATCATTTTAGAACTTATTATTCATCCGAATGAATAATAGATTAATAAGATAAATTTAATTTTAAACATAATACAGTGGAACCTAGCTTAACCAGCGTAATTCGTTCCAGAACCTTACCCGTTAAGAGAGGTGCTCGTTATGCGAGGTTCCACTGTATTTCTTTGGAAGTAAAAAATACAATATAACATTAAATCAAATCATAGACAAATAAGGATATGATAATAATAAAGTATTGATATCTAATATTTTATTAATACTTGAAACTTACAAACAAGTTTACAAAATACACAGGACCCTCGTTATAACACTGTGATTAGAATTAAAGAACTTAAAAATACAGTTATATTTTCATTAAATTCATTAATCCTCGAATAATTTACATATGTAAAACCATGTTTTAAGGTAATGTTAACTTTACCATGTTTTTCATTAGTTAGCTGTGTTGTCTTTTGGCTTACTCGAATCGAATTTTTCAATTCATTTTCATCCACTTCCCACTTTTCGATTGAGCTGATATTTTATCAAATGTGTAACCCGATGACAAAAAAATGAAACATTTAAAAATTTAATTTCTGAATGATTAATAAGTCATTGCAAAGAAAACAAATTTGTGATTTTCAACTAAGGTGATTATAATTTTTCTATAATTGTCATAACTTCATGAATTTTCAGTATTTTTTCCTAATAAATGCATCTTTAGATTTCTTATTAATAATATTAGGTTGAGGAATAAGTTCCCGCTGTTTTTTGAATTTTTAATCAATTTTTAATCAATTTAATATTTAAATCAAATTCTTTGATGTAATGTTATATGTTATTTGAAAGCTATTGTTTTGCTCTAAAAATGGTGTATTTTGTTTTTTTATTCAGATTATTTTTTGTCGATTTTTAGACCATTGAAATGGAGCAAAACAGGATCTTTATCCACGAAAGACAATGCTATGCGTTTGGTGGGGTTGGGAAGGGATTATTCATTATGAATTGCTTCCTCGAAACCGAATAGTGAACGCAGAACTTTATGTTCAAAAGCTGCATAGACTCAACGCCGCTATAAGACAAAAACATCCGGATCAACAACATGGCGTTATTTTACAACACGACAATGCACGTCCTCATATTGCCAGAATGACAAAACAAGCCATTCAAACGCTTGGTTGGGAAGTGTTACCGTACCCTCCGTATTCACCTGACTTGGCTCCAATTGATTTTCATCTTTTCCGTTCGCTTTCCAACGCTTTGCTTGGTGTTTCGTTCAAAAATGATGGAGAACTACAAGTTTGGTTGACTGAATTCTTCGAGTCAAGACCGGGCGATTTCTACCAAAGAGGCCTTGAAAAACTCATTGAACGTTGGGAAGAAGTCGTGAACAATGGTGGAAATTATATTTGTGATTAATTTGTAGTAACTTTTCTGTTAAAAAATAAAATTTTAATTTTTCAAAAAACGACGGGAACTTATTCCTCAACCAAATAGTTTGTTTGATTATTTTTTGTCGTACGGAATTATTGAATGCAAAATTTCTTCTATATATAAAAACTGTAATATACTTTCCAGTAAACGATAAAAACGTGGTTATAAAGTCCTTCTTATATCATGCGGTTTTTGGATAAAAATTTAAACATTGTGCTGCTGTATCCATAATAATTCATGAAACAACAAAGCTGATTTGTTGGAAAAGTTTCAATTAATTCTATTCTAATGTTCTTGAAAATGAAAGTATGATGCTAATATCTTCAATTTAAATTAAAGATTATATTGCGGTAACCAATATTGGCGACGAATTGGGTTGACATCCGTCCTTACTTTTTAAAAAATGCCCTTTCTTCAAATGTGTACTTACTCCTTTGCTTAAAATTATTGACCCAACCTTTTTGAGAAAATTTGTTTTCTTTTCAACAACTTTGTGTGTGGACTTCACATTAAATTAATATTAACATTTACAGATGATATACATGTTCAACTTTGGACCCCAATAATTTCTGTTTCTTTGTGGGATTTAAATCTTGTAATCAAAATGAATTACGACTTAAAACTTTCATTAAAATTCGTACAATTCACATTTTCACTAAAATATGTGGACAGTAATATACCTATCCTATCTCCACAGGCTGTGGGAACGAAGTGTAAAGGTTATGTAGCCGCCCGTCCTTATTTCGAATGTGTCCTTACTTTTTATTGTTAGATGATGGAAACCTTAACTGCGAACTAACAACACAAATAATTTAGGAGTTGTATGACTGATAAGATGTTATGCATTTATTAAAATGAAAAATTGTGCACCTAAAGCCATGCTGATTCATGAAATAACTATTGACTTGTGGAAACCACTTCTAATAAATGATAAATTGCCGGAGGCAACAATATTTATGATGCTAATGTCGTAATTGTTATTTAACAATAATCAATACCGTGAATTATTTTATTCGTGACTGAAACAAGTTTGGGAACTTTAGTAAAGCCAAATTCGCGTTATAACGAGGGTCCAGTGTATTGATTCTATTTAATATTAGTATTTTCAATAGAACTGTTACGGATATCATGTCAAACAGTAAAGTTCTTGAAAGATGTATCTGTTTTACCATCAAAAAGTTTAATTTCGTAAAATAAAAAAAACATACAAAAAATATTTCCATTTTACAATTTTTTCATTTACATTATTTTAAAATCGAACCGTTTAATAAATCGATTTTCTCATTTAATAAAAAATCTCATAATTTTTCGAAAATCATAAAAAATGACCGAAAAAAAAAACAAAATCGTTTGTTTTATTTCATCAATTTTAATGTATAATGATTCTTAGATTTTATTTTGCTGAATATTAATTTCCTATATAGATCATTTGAAAATTGCTTATTCGAATTTCTATGACCAATTCGAACGAGTAAATCCAACAAAACCGATTTAATAAATAATAAAAAAAATCTTTCATTAAAATCGAAACGAAATTTTCCAACATTTCCTCAAAAACCACTCGCACACATTTTTCAAGGTCATCGTAAAAAATTCAACTATATAAAAAATGTTTTCGGGTATTAATTTCCACAAAAATCATCATCGTAATTATCACTAACATCATGACACTGGTCTCATCGCCGTGGATCGAAGAACAATTCAAATCACGTGAAGAACTCGTCCATATCGCCAAATTATCAGAACAAGCCGAGCGATATGAGGATATGGCGTGCGCAATGAAGAAAGTCACCGAAATGGGCGAAGAATTGAGCAATGAAGAACGAAATCTGTTGTCTGTGGCGTACAAGAACGTCGTGGGAGCTCGACGATCGGCGTGGCGAGTCATCACGAGTATCGAACAGAAAACCGAAGGCAGTGAAAAGAAACAAATGTTCGCCAACGAATATCGATTGAAAATCGAATCGGAATTAAATGCGATTTGTAACGACGTTTTAGTAATAAATAATAATAATAATAAAACTGACTTTTATTTTTGATTATTGACTGATTTCAGAAATTACTAATCGATTATCTCATTCCATTGGCCACGAAAAGTGGACAAGCGGAAAGTGAAGTGTTCTTTTTGAAAATGCAAGGCGATTATTATCGGTATTTGGCGGAAGTGGCGTCGAGCCAAAACAAGTCCGATATCGTGAAAAACAGTCTCAATGCGTATTTGAATGCGACATCGAGCGCATCGAAACTCCACACGACTCATCCAATTCGGTTGGGATTGGCTTTAAATTTTTCCGTATTCTATTACGAAATCAAAAACAATCGGCCGGAAGCTTGTAAATTGGCCAAAACGGCATTTGATGACGCGATCGCCGATATCGATCATTTGCAAGAGGACTCGTACAAAGACAGTACTCTGATTATGCAACTGTTGAGAGATAATCTAACTGTAAGAGCAAATAAATACGAATTTTCTATTATTATTTTACGTATTTAATTTCGAATGATTACGTTAATTGTTCTTTGTGTTTAGCTTTGGACTTCCGATGACCAAGGAGACGATAATGAAGGAGTGGACACTTGAGAGATTGTAGATCATTGCTAGTCAATATTGTAGCTTGCTATACTGATAAAATAATAAATATTCTATTTTATCGATTTGAATTATTATTGATTGAAATTTAAATTATTAATAATAATTCTAAAGGAAACGATAATTGAATAATTAGAAATAATTTTTGTTTCTTTTTTGTTAATTAAAAAGCGTTGTGAACATAGAAAAAAGTGGTGTAGATTGTTAACGGTGCCCGCGGGTCTATGAAGAGGGATTAGTGGTAATTTTTAAATGAAATTCGTTTTGTACAATTTAATTCAGTAATTATTTTTAATATTTTTTTGAATTATTATTAATTGAAATTTAAAGTTTTATAATTCTTAAGGAAACGAAATTCGGTTTAGCGATTAATGGAGAATTTTAACTGACATTCGTTTTTGTACAACATCTTCATTTAATTCTGCAAATTTTTTTTGATAATTTTTGAATTATTCAATAAATTCATTTTAATTTGATTCTAAAATTTCTTAGTTCAATAATTAAAGAAATTTTTTCCGAGAATGAAAATCAATTTTCTTTTATTAAAATTAATTAATTTTTTAATTAATCGATTTTAAGAATAGAGAAAAATCGATATTTAATTTCAAAATTAAAAATTATTAAAAAAAATACCAGAATCAAATTTCTCATTAAACCGAAACAAGTCGGAAATCGAGCGGCAAAATTATCCATAAATTTACACTCCTAAACCGGGGGGCACCGATAACTTAGCACACTTATAAAAATGTTTTGGGTTTTTTTAATTTCAATTAAATATAATAATAGATTGGGAAATAGGATCGAATTTTTATTTTCGATTTCTTTATTTTTTGTATGGAAATAATGTTAAAATTGAAGAAAATGTAAATCTCATTTGAAATATGTTTGTGCTGACCATTCACTAAATTATGAAGCATTGGATGGAATGACGACATCGCAACATACGCCACCAGAGCAGCTATACGAAACATCGAGATGTGTGCGAAACACTACAAAAAGCACCTTCTATACATCTCAGATGATGAAATCATAAGAGACGGCACTGCCTAACAACAAAGCAGTCACCAGCACCTAGTTGACTCTCCTTGCAGAGCTCAACTCTGCCGTCAGCGCGACAAAGGTAGATTTTAAATCGCTGTAAAATGGAGCCTTTTCAGACTTTGTCGGAAACGTGCTTGCATTTAGTTTAAATCTCACCTAAGACGTATGTTTAAATTAAATTAAAATAAATAAAATGTTTTGGGGTTTTTTTAATTTCAATTAAATATAATAAAAGATTGGGAAATAGGATCGAGTTTTTATTTTCGATTTCTTTATTTTTTGTAAGGAAATAATGTTAAAATTGAAGAAAATGTAAATCTCATTTGAAATATGTTTGTGCTAAAATTCACTAAATTATGAAGCAAACTAAAGTTTATTAATTTCGTCGGTGTAACCGTCATCGTCAGAGCAAATCATTAAAGTTCATTGTTACGTAACCAATTGTTTTATTATGAATATTTTTTGTTAGGGAAGTATTGATGAGACCATGTTTCGATTTTATTTAAATTATTAAGGCCACTGCATTCACTCATTTTACTCTCAGACTCGAATTTTGAGAATTTTTGTAATATAATGCAATCTAACAAAATAATTGAATAGCTGACCTCTACTTTCAATAAACTAATACTTGTATATCAAAAAAAGAAGCAGCGCAGAATGAGAATATCCTTTACTGATCAAACACCTAGATCATCATGCCTGGATCAGGTCTGGAACCCTTAAATGTTGATTGTTGTAGTGATTTGTCGACATTACTTACTTCATAAAATGAAATTATCCTCTAATTACTTATTTTCAATTAGATAGATGCTGGATATTGTGTAAATTTTAAATACAGTAACTTTTTGAGATAATGAGCGTGACATAAAAAATGCCCGCTCATTAAAAAAAGATAAAGAAGATTTCAACATTAATTCATTTTTTTAAAAAAAACGTTATTTTTGAAGTTCTATGTTTTTGCTGTCTATTATTTGATTTCTAAGATCATCCAAGTTTTTGAGCGCAGAGTTATTATGCAACAGAAAGTACCTATCCAATTTTTTTAAACAACATACAGCATCTGCATATCCGATCTCTGGTTCATCTTGTTCTAATGTTTCTTCATGTTCAACAAATTTATTTAGAGATTTAACCTGTTCTAGAAAAGCTGTGTTATCAATATCGGAATCTGCACATATTGGAAAGTCATTGTATTCAAATATTTCAGAAACATCTATGTTGGTATTTGATGAAGCGGTATTATTAACTTCATTTACAGGAACTGTATCTTTAGTATATCCTCTCCAATTAATAAATCCATGTCTAAAACAGTTGGCTATGGTTTCTTTGCTAATTGAGCTCCAAGCATTTATTATGAGCGGAAGGACATCAACTAAACGAGTTCTTTTAATTGTTTCCTCATATGTAGTGGTGTCATTTTACTTAGTTAAATTTCTCGTAAATGTTTTTGTGTAATGTGCTTTGAATGCTTTGATAATTCCTTGATCTAGGGGCTGTATCTTGGAAGTACTGTTTATGGGAAGGTAATAAAGCTCTATATTACTGAAAACCTTATTAGTATTGTGTACTGGAGCATTGTCTAGCAATAGTAAAATTTTTCATTTTTCAGTAAGATCATGTAATCACCGGCCAAAAATTTAACAGGTCATCCAAGAAGTTTTGTTATTCTCGTATTTTAAACACATCTTAGAAAAGTCGAGGTTTTTAAATCCCCTGGGAGATTTAAATTTCCCTATTTATAGCGGGACTTTTTTTGCAATGTAATATATAAATATTTACTTTATGATCATTGAATGTTTTAAAATTACTAAAATAATTTCTTATTTTAAGAATTTTGCTCGTTCATTATCAAAAAATTCATTATCTCGAATATTTCCCATATTTCCTAATGAAACAGTCAGTAGACTCTCATTATTTAAAAAATTCATTATTTACAAAAAAATCATTATCTCAAAAAGTTACTGTATGTATTTATAGGGGTGGTTCAATATTTTTGCAGTGCTGCCCTAGATAGAGTTTATTGAATCCCTTAAATTTTATATTTTTTTGGAATTAATAAATTATAGACATACATAATTTAGTTGATATGAGTGCAATGATCAAGCATTAATCAAACGGCACAGAAACTCATCAAAGAGAAGATGCATTAATATCTTTCATATGTTTTAGTGTTATAACGTCAGTTTTTCTGTGATACATAACAAAAGCAAATCTGTACATCTCAATTATTATTGTTGTTATTTGAATTTCCTGTGTCACTTTAAACAATGAATTCATTTCTCTATTATTTATAGAAAAAGAGGAATGTGTATTTTGTTAATTCACTGCACCGATTTCATCGCGTGAATAGTGTCAAAATGATGTTGATTATTTATCAGAGACAAGACTCGAGCGATTCTCCCGATGAGCTGTTAACGCGTCCGCTGTCTGGGTTACGTGGGATGCGATTTGTTTATATCTGTGTGTCATCGACTGTGTTCTGTGATGTATTGTCAATTAATGTATCGTTATTTATATGATTTATCTGAGATGTTGTTTTTTTCTGCGTCTGATGAAATGCCTAATTCCAACGAGCGGTGTGATGATATATACTTTATCAGATAGATTGTTTGTGCAGACAGAACTGGTCTAAATGCCAGCAGCATCGCGTCCAGCCAATCGGGACGTGACTGCCGGCTGGGTCAATGAGACTCGATGGGTGAGGAATGAATTGGCAGCGGTCCCATCAAAACTCGCCTGGCCAAAACGTGTGTGTGTGTTTGTAGGGGAAAAGATTCGTTAATCCATTAATTTTGAATACTTAATTTGATTGATTACTAAAATCAGACAGATCATTTATAGAGGAATTTTATGTGTTATTATTTTGTTTTAAATGAGACTGTGATAATTATATACATATTAAGGAAATCACTCAGTCTATTTGGAATTTCTCCTTTGTGTTATAATTATATTCATAAATAAATATTATTTATCTTTTAAGTTATTACCGCCATTTTTAAAATTCTTGTTAACGAAAAGTACCAAAAATATTGACAATAATTCCGAATTTTTCATTGGTGTCTTTCTGATCAGATCATCGCTTAGAAATAATCCAGGTCAAATAATGTCTATTCACTTCGCCTTCCTGAGATAACGGGGTCGCCTTTAGTAATTTTATCAAATAATAAAAATACATTTTACATGGTAAGACATGTACATTTCTTAGAACAAGAAATTAGAATAAATAGAACAATATTTACTTTACAATCAATTTCCTGTACTAGTTAAATTTGAATATTTCTGCGGATAACTCTACAAATGTTTATATTCTTCCACATGAAATTATTAAAATCTGGTTTGAATCCTCATTATTTGACCTAAACATGCAACAATGTAAAAAGTCTATATGAAGGTGGAAAAATTGGAGAAAAGAAGTTGGACTATGATTTACTGACATACTTAAATGTCCAGCCACAAAGTAAATAGTTTATATAAATTTATATTATATTTTTTAATTTGTTATTTCGGTAAGTTTTTAGTATTGCAAAATAATAAATATATTTAAATATTTATACAGACACAATAGTATAGATCAATGGTGTGCAACTTGAGACCTAAGAAGATTGTGAGGAATATTTTAAATTGTTTGAATATGTAAATGTGTTGATGCTATATGTTGAATTTAGAATGGTGATTCTCCCACCCAGTTGGAAATTGGTATTTTTACCACGCTTTTATTAGCTTGCTTTCTTGTCTGTTTGTCTGGAACAAATCTTGCGATTGATTTTTCGACCACTTTCAGTCATCCAATTGAGCTGAATTTTTTTATACAGGCTTGGTTCCGATGACAATACAATTTGATAAAAAAAATTTTGAAAAAAATTCCTAAATGATAACTAAAAATAGTTAAATAATATTATTAATAAAAA
>MQRK01230465.1:0-10869 GCA_001938485.1 Girardia tigrina
ATTTATGTTGGAAGACCTTTCTGAATAATTGGAGTCAGATCAAAAGATTAAAGATTATTGATTGAGAATTATTGATAAAAGATTATTGATTGAGAATTATTGATAAAAGATTATTGATTTAGAATTATTGATTAAAGATTATTGATTATGAATTAAAGAATAAAGAAAAGAGATTTACGATTAAAGATAGAGATTTAAGATTTGTATTTTAAAAAGTGAATAATTGAATTAAAGACAATTTAATAATTTAAAACCCAACAATTGTTTGATAGTACTTAGTGAATTTTATGGTAATATTTTGAGAAATGATTTTAATAATACCTTATAATTAACAGTATTAATTAGTGATATTTTAATAACTTGTTTTAATAATATGAATGAGAATACCCTGTAATAATGCTTTAACAATTAGCCTTAATAAAGTTTTGCGAATAATAATTGAAGCAATGTTTGAGTAAATATTTTAAAATTAGAGAGGTTCAGTAATACAACTTTCTTGATTAATTCCACCTCTTATTCTTTTGAAGAATTAACGATTTTTGTCAGTAATCGGTTTCCTCATGGAGATATTTGAAAGATTTGGGGAACAATACGAATAAAAATTAACATGTATGATATAACCTATGCAAGATAACATAAAATAAGGTTGACACGAAATAGTTCCGAAGAATCTAACCTAAAAAAGATACGATCGAATTTAATAAAGATGAACGAATACCAGAAAGTGCGAGATATTATTAAGAGAGACTGCCAGTGTGATTGTGAGAGAGAGATGGTTGAAAGTAAGAGTTCGTGATAAAAACGAGTCTCTGCGCGAATCTCAAAAATTGTATTGAATATAATATTATTGTTGATCGAGTTATTTTGCTGAATCAGTAAATTTGAATAAAACAATTTGCTCATGGATTTAGAATAAGTATCATTACGTATTGCGTGTTTTCAAAAGTAAAGCAATGCTTGTTCCTCATTTGTTAGAAAGGTTTCTTCTCATATATCATATTTCATATATATCATTCATATTCATCCTCAAATAAGAAGTTTCCTTTAAAAAGTTTAACATTAGTAACTTTACTTTATCAGAAGATAACTACTTTCTATATGATCAATTGCTTCTTTATTATCATTATTGTTTCGACTTCATCTTTACTGTATTAGGTTAATAGATTATTATTATAGATTATTAAATTAACGAAAAATTTGTTATTTAAATCGTTTTGCTTTATTTCCAAAGATTATATAATTATATGCACGTATATTATTACCGTTAAAATATTAATATTTCACAAATGATTGGAAATAATGGTGTCATAAGCAATAATGATGATTCCGAAAGCCAGCACTCGACAGGTGATGTTACTACAGATGAGAGAATAGACGATCAACAAATGATTTTAAATCCATTAGAAATGTGAAGGTCGTTATCCTACTTTCCTGTGGTCAGAAACGTCCCTGACATCTGACTTTGGGACTTAGTTAATCGTCGATTGAATAAAATAGATTTGATATACGGATTGATGTGCCCATGAATATATTTTGAAAATATAATTTGTATTAAAAAAAAGAATATTGTTAGTGTTCGTTATTGAGTTGAATTGATGTGATATACCTCTGTGACTTGGGGATATTCTGAATATCTCATTATCGAATGATGATAACTACTTCAAGCGGAAATGCATTTACTTACAGTAACAAATGTTAAAGTCCCTTTTAACTTTTACAACATGTGTTTTCAATGTGAGATTTGTCGACTTTTAATAATAACATATGTACAAACGACATCAAGATAATCCTAAAACAAAGATATAATTCTTTTCAAATCGAGATCATATTTCTATTATTGATAATATTAAAGTAATTCTCAAATTAATGGGGCTTACCGCTAATCATTTAGTATTGCTACATCGCCCGAAAATCTTTTACTTCTTTTGTAACTTGACTAAATGTAATTATTCGTTTTGAAAATGTTAAGGACCTTCTCATTGGGAAAGACTTCTAGGGGTCAACATGTTAACAAATAACTTCCTGGATAATTAACAAATGTTCTGACACGCAAACGTCCATTAGATGAACTATTATAATAATTATACAAAATAATCAATAACGCGTATAAATAAATGAAAATTAAATATTTTATATATTTGGGAATATAATGTTTCCGATTGTAATATTTTAGTAGATTAGTTTATAGATCAAACCTAAATAATATGATGAACTTGAATTTTTTTTGGGGGCGAGGAACCTTTGGAGGGTGATGCCGACCGGCTGCAGCATGCAAGGGGTACGTGGACCGGTCGTCGTTTTCTTTCTTGAGGCTCTCTTCGTTTCCTGTAGTTTCGAGTGTTAGTGCGTCGATATGGTTATAGTCGTAGTATAGAATTATTATCATCCCCTCTAGAAGCTCAGCCAGCAGTCGGGACATCCTCGTTACTGGTTAAGAACCCGAAGGCGCTCTAATGTTTGCACAATTCGTTGATGCAGGCAAAGAAGTCGCGTCTGTTCCCCCTCGAGATATAATTAGCTTAGTTTAATAGAGTTGCCGTTGAATTCTAACAGAAAACGGATGGGGGCTCAGAGTCATCAATAGTGTTGTTTGAAGGGGAACACGACATTTTTTGGGGGTTCAGCCGGGATTTTAGCTTTTGAGCAACCCCACGATGATGGAAAATCGTTTAAAATGATAAAATCGTTCTAAAGTGTCTTAAGAAAGGAAATTCGTAACAAAATTGAACAATCTTTATTCAGATGGCGGAAAATCAATCAACAGTGAACACGGATGTGTCGAGACCGCAACATGTCAATTTCCAAGCCATGATTGAGGACTCAGAAATCGAAGAGCGGATTGAGGCGATCACCAAGACGCTGGATGAGATACAAGTAATGATGGGACGGTCAAAGAAAGCACAAGAATGCCTGCGAAAAATGAAAGAGCAGCGATGTTCGTCAGATGATATCAAATGCGCAAGAACAAGAATAGTTAATCGGGATCACTCGATAATGCGGATGCTTGATAACGCCCGCATGAGTATTTGTAAAATTCGCCGGCGACAATTCCTCAAGTGGAGTATTAAATTTAATCCCCACATCGAAGAAAGAGCTCTCCAATGTAGTCAAATGAAAAGTCAACACTGACGAGATTGATACGATGAGTAGGACGAGTATGAACATTAGTTAGGACGATAACGGTGATAAGTAGTTTGACAGGATTTAATAAATGTATTAACGAGAGACTTTTTACTTTTGTGTTTCACTAAATTTATATATGACATAACGAATCGATATCGCTAATCGGAACAATTTCTTTTAGATGACAGTAATATGGGAAGAAATCCGGGAAATGAACTTTGATGACGACGCAGTAATGAAAATCGAGGAGCAATTAGAACAAGAACAATTCAATAGCCATCCATCAGAATGGACGGGAGATGAACTCCGACGGCGAGTGGTCATAAGATGGGAAGTGGCCTACGTGCGTCAAAGAAATGGAGAATGGCACCAACGAAAAATTTTGAACAAAAGGCGACAACAAAAAGCGCTACTCAATACAGTATCCCGGGGCCATGGGCGCTACAAGCTGATTTCACAGTCCATTAAAGAACACCAAATTAAGGTCGAGAAACAACAAGAAAAGGCCACGCAGGAGAGATAATTTTTGTCGATAATAGAAGAAGAGGTTAGAAAGAGGATGACCCGGAAAAGCTGACAATATACATTCAGTATTAATAGACAAAATATATTTCAACATCCGTGAATATGACGATAAATTTGTGTTTATTAGAAATAAATGTTTTAGTAGTTGTTCTTAACAGTCTTGTTTTGTTTTATTAAAAGAATAATAACAGCAATTAACAAAATATTTTCGTTGTTTTGTTTCTTACTTGAAAGAATAAGCTAAAGGGAACAATGAACAATAATAGTGCCTCTACCCTTGTTCTATCACCAACTTATAGATACGTTAAGCTAAAAGGAACAGTAAATAATATTTATTATAATAAATTGGATCAAATTCGAAATACAGTAATTAACGGAACATTTTTCTAGTATGACAAAGCAATCGCAATCGTCCGACCAATGCCACGAGATCCGAGAGTGGCAGAGTTGGAGGAGCAGGTCCGCAGAGCGGCGAGCTTAATCGCTCAAAGAAAACAGCTGCAAAACCAGGCAGTGAAATTATTGAGCCGCTGGGAGACGCGGAGTGAGGGGAGAGCCATCATGAGCGACGTCCAAGCATTAAATCGCCGAGTCAAAGTGGTGCTCGATGAACTATGGACGAAACTGACGCAGCTTGGCGCCAATTTTAATCAAAGGAGCCTTGAAGAGTTTCGCGCACGACATCGACATCTCGTAGAAATGCAAGAGAGAGACCAAGCAGATGAATGCGGCCGTTTCTTGTATATTAACATAAGTAGTTATGTATAGTTTAAAAAATAAAATTTTGTGTTATAAGAATTGTGTTTTAATTATCGTTTTAATTGAGTATAGCGATTGAGTATATAATATTCTGATGTATTATTTAATTATGGTATTTTAATCGAGTATAGAGATAAGAATATGATGTTTTAAAAGAATACGATATTTTAATAACAACATCTAAATCATTTATTACCGACTTGTCGGTTTGCTGTTGTTAATATGCTCGTCTCCATTATATAACTATTAACAGCAAGAGAAATATTTTAGCAATTATGAGGATGGATCGATCACGCACAAACAAAAGACTGGATAAAGCCAGACAAAAACTCCCAGAATTATTGCGTGAATTGGAAATTTTAATGGTGACTCAAGAGAAGACGCAGCTCCGGTTACGAGGATAAAGGACATCAGCCCTACCGGATAAAGCTCATCGGAGAGAAACAGAAACAATTGGAACAGATCGTCCGACAGTTGGAGAATAGTATTAAAGAAACTTTAGTCGTTATCGAGAAGAGTCAAAAAGAGTTACGAACACTGAGAGACATAAATTTTAATGGGTTCTTCAGTGAAACTGAGGGAAATAGTTATGACGAAATGTAATAAATAAATAAAATATGTTCTTGATGAAATTAATTAGTAGTGAATAGATCTTGCGGTGAGATTAATTGCACCGAGAGGAAAAATGTTAAAGGAAATTTAAATGTGAAAAGGAGTAAAAAAGTGAAAAATTATTTGAATTTTCGTGAAGTAAGTAAAAGCAAGTAAAAGAAAAAAAATTTAAGCCTGTATGGGGCTAATCAATAAAAATTATTTGAGCCTACGGGAGGCGATAAAAGTTAAAAATTATGCCTGTATGAGGCAATTAAAGAAAATAAAAAAATTTTACGTCTCAGGCAGACGCTTGGAAATATATATTTGAGCCTACAGGAGGTGACTAAAATGAAAAATATGTCTCAGGAAGACTGTTAAAGAATTTATTTGAGCCTTTTGGAGGCAATATTCCCTTCGAACGGAACAATTTTACGGATCACCACCGAAATAAAGGTCGAGCTGAAAAAGAAAGGGAAGTAAGGTGAAGACCAGCTTGGACTCTGACTCGCGGAGACGCAACCGGCCGCCCTCGTTGCAATATGGGATCGATTGGCGAGGAGTCTCTTCATTCTTTTCAAAGTGGGAAATGTTTTTTTTGTCGTTTCGGAGAGTCCGGCGCCATCCTAAAGAGAAACCGCTCGAACGGGTATCGTTAACCCGGGGAGTTGGTGGAAACCTGGGAGGACAAACCGTTACGATATTTTGTTCTTTTGGATCCCCTGAAATCTCTTGCGTATTAAAGCTCTGCGTCGCCTGACTCATACCGAGGAGACCTATGCCCGGATGAAAAGGTGCGGGAGAGAGGCCAAATATTACCGGAACAATCTGCGGGCGGAGTCGGTCTCAGAGGATGTACGTGCCTCTGTGTGGCCAATAAATTGGCGGGGCCCCGTGACCGACACGGTGATCAAAGGTGGTGAGAGATACACCATAAAAATCCGGGGAAAGTCCCCGTAAACAACTCGGGTCGCAGTAGGGAACCCAGATGCCAACTGGACAAATGAGGCGCTCTCGTGTATCTTGCCTAGGAGGTACAGAGAGGAATCAAAAAATTTGTGAGAAATAAAAATAAAATTTTGAGAAATAGAAATAAAATTTTGTGGAGAAAATGTAATAATTAATGAAATAAATTACGTATCGAAAATTTTAAAAATGGAAATGAAATTTTGGAAAAATAAATGGAATAAAAATGAAGTAAAAATTTGAGAAAAATGATTTAAAATTTTTGAGAATAAGAATGAAATGAAATAAAAATATGGAAAATAAAATTATGAAAAATTTTGAGAGATAAAAAATGAATATATGGAGAAATTAATTGATATTCAAATAAAAGGTTTAGAGACGAAATTTGAGATATGATTTAAAATTGGAGAAATATGTTGCGACGGGTGCAACAGAAAATGATAAGCAAAATAAAGATAGAATGATGAAAAGTTTATTGGTGCAATTAATTGTAATATAATGATAGAAATTCGATTCAGAAAAATGGAGAACCAGCTATCAACAAGTTACGGAGTCGCAAACGAGAGCTGTATTCTCAACGTAGACGTGCTGAAACAATTGAAGAGAAAATTACTGACTCTGGAGGAGCAGTATATCATATTGATGGACCAGAAGAAACAAGGAGAACATATTGTGGATTATATAAAGGACCGAAGACAGGCTTACGAGAACTTGTCTGGGCGACGATACTGGGAGAAGCAAACCCAGCTGACGATTGACATCCTCAATGCCAAAAGAGATGAAATACTGACAAAAATTGGGCGAAAGATGGAGAAAATCGAACAAATGAAGGTCGCAATCGATGTATACGCACGAACGGTAGAACAAAAATAAAGAAAATAATAACAAAACAATAATTACTGTGTCATTAAATAACGACGTAAATAAATGTACTCAATGTTATATAAATATATATTAGCGTAATTGAATTTGGTGTTATAATAAGTTATAAAAATAAAACAATAAATTAATAAAAGTACAAGCCAGCTAAAAATAATATAAGGGGAAAATTGAACCATAAATTAATAAGAGTTTCATAAGTAATATACTGAAAGCACACTTCGGTATAAGTAAGTATATTTATTTAAGGTTGAGGATAATTTTTTGGCAGAGATCCGAACAAATTTGATTCGTTCTTGAGGAAATACCAAACTCATGCAAAGGCATGCAGATGGAGTGACGAAGCGATGCAAGAAAGACTTCCTCTTTATTTATCTGACACAACAGAAGATATGTATTTGGATAGACTGAATGATACAATAATAGACGGTCCAAACAACTGGGAACAAGATGAGGCATTTTTGAAAGAATCATTTCCAATTATGACAACGGAAACTCAACGATTTAATGCTCTACATGCAAGAAAACAAGGTCGACACGAGTCCTTTCAAGATTACGCAAATGCACTGACGAAATTAGCAAGAGAAGTGATCACTCACCCGTCACATTTGATTTCACTATTTGGCAGAGGTATACGATTTAAGCCGACAGCACAATATTTGGCCCTTGAAAATCCTGAATCATTACAAAAAGCGGTTCAAATGGCTCAAGCCCATGCTGCAGTTTATGACATCGAAATTGAGGAACAATTAATCTACGCAGTAGAACGGATGAATATCCAAGAGGAGTCAGAACAAGTTGCCACGGCAATCAAAGCGCATATACCAAAAGGACATGAGTTGAATAAACCAATTAAAACGAAGCCAAATATATACAACGATTGGCAAGGATCAAATCCGTCTCAACAGCAAAAACCACAATGGAGAAACAATAACGGTCCAAACAACAAAGGATTCAACCCAAACCGTCGTCACAATAATGGACCGCAAGGAAGCAATCAACAGTCCACGAATAATAAAGATGAAAGAGTATTAACGTGTTATAGATGTAGGAAAACGGGTCATTGGGCACGAGATTGCACACAGATAATAACATGTGACGTATATGGAAAAATGGTACACTCCCGTATTAATTGTTGGAAAACGCAAAGCGGGAATAGCTCAATAACTAATAATCGTCCAAGTGAAGGAAACATCAATCCTCTCCAAGAGGCGACAGCTATGTGCGGTATATGTAATAGAATGGGTCATAGCACTCAAAACTGTTGGTATAACAGTAATAATTCAAACGGAGTTACAGTGCCAAATCCTCAAATTAATAATCAGCAGACCAGCAACATGAAACCGCAAGTACGATTCAATAATAACCCGACAGTGAATTTGTTACAAGGTGAAAGTAACGGAGAAGATGATCAACATCTAAGAGATTGGAGACGATTTGAGAGGTCGGTGGAAGAAATACAAAGGAATCGACTACAGAAACGAATTGATCAGGGAGAATCGAATTACCAAATTTACACCATTACCAAAGACAACGATATTGAAGAGGCCATGCAACAACTGTTTACGGAACAAGAACCAGATCTACCCGCATACCCATTCTTGCCGCACAGTCTTGAAGGAGAAGACAGCGAAATCGATGCTCCAGAACCACCGACAGAAGCCGAAGAAGTGGAATCAGCAGACGGACATCCATACGCATCAGATGAGTCCGAATACGAGAGCGTCAATGAAGCAGAGGAAGAGTATAGTATATCGATGAACAATAATGAACAACCCGAAGTAAATATGATGGAAATTAATCGCCTGAAATTGTTGGGTCTGCCAGAACAACGAGGCAAAGAATTTTTCGAAGATACCGAACTAATGAATACATACGGTCCAGAAGTACGGCGGCAAATTGAAGTAATATCGGAAGGATATTGGAAAATCCCCAGGAGCATCGTAACAGAATATATAGCGCGTTTACAAGAGCTCATGAGCCATAAACAAGCCGCAATAGCTCTATACAATCCATCAAGAAGTTTAGTGAGATGACATGGAGATGTAAGTAAGGTGCATGAACCATTGTCAGCGTATAAAGTCGTAATACATTTACGCGAGTACCCAGAACGTGCAGCGAAGCCAATAGAAGTTACGTCCTTCAAAACGAGAGAGTTAAAAGCTAGGATTAAGTACCAATTTGGAGAAGATTACACACCTTTAATGCACGGGCAGTATTTGGCGGACCATACAACCAGACATCTTGTGGAAGCCGGAATATGGCCAGGATATGTTAATATAATAGAGATGGTAAAAACGGCTGGAACTAAAAAGCTAGTTAAGCCCTTTAATGGTTACCGAAAACAATTTAGAACAAATCATGAAGAAAAGTATTGGTACAGATATTTTAAACATCATGATTTCAATAATGGTTTCTATGATCCGAAGGAAGGAATCGAATTAGTACCAGTTATATGCGAACAATTGAGAAGTATATACAAGAATATGGAGAACTATTTCTCAGGAAATATCACAATACCACCTGGAAAATTATTTACTTGAAAATTACTTTTGTTGAACGACGTTCGGGCCCATAGGAACGCGCCCCCAAACTCCAGCTCACAATCGTCAATTGTGGTCCTTAACCGTTTACAAGTGGACCCCATTAAACCTTTGCCTTTCGTGTTAAAACTTTTAAAGCAATCTATATATGCTCTAACTAAGAAAATTATGTGGTTAAATCGGCGACCCAATCAATACCGAGAGAGAAAACTATGTGTCCTTTTTATAGGACAGCCGTATAATTAGAGTACTAAACTTTTTAATACACAGCAATAATATAAAAAACACGCATCACTAAGCTATTGTGGGCCAGTGTGGTATGCATGAAAGCAAAGAGGATGAAGAGTTACAGAACACTGAATGCACTTAAATTTCGCCTTCTGGTGGCATTCTGCACAGCGCAGTTGACGGTCGATGGACGCCGGAAAATGATTCCAACCTTGAAATCGACGAACAGGCACAACAACAGGTTGATGACCAGGATTTTCGCGACGTACATAAAAATTATCAGTATTTGCGTTCATTAATGCATTCGCGACATCTCGGCGAAATTATAAGTGAGTCATAGGATGTTCAACTGCTTTTCGATGCAAAATCCATGCATTTGTAACACAGACGTTCAGAAAATGAGTCAGAAACGGAAAGTACCATTTTTTGATTGAATTGATGGCCTGTAGGATGCTAACAATTTATCCATGACGTCTACACCGCCCATATGTTTATTGTACGTGCCAAACAGAAAGGGTTGTAGAATCTGCGTGTCAAAAAAAACAAAAACTTTAAGCAATGTTTTCCATATATATATTTTTTATATATAACTTACCGCAATTCTTTTCTTCTCTTTTGCAGACCATCGTGTGCATGTGGATTCTGGTAATGGACCTTCAAATTAGATGCTATACCAACAGGGCTATTGTCGTGCCATTTAACAAAACAGATATTGTTGCCACGCTCAGTACATGTCTCATAAAAACCTCTCGGTTTTTTCTTCATTTGTGCATGGCTCTGAAGAGGCGCCTGGCAAAAACGGTTTTCTCTGATGGTTCCACTAGCTCTGAAACCAGCTTCTCTCAGATCAATGAGGAGTTCAGGGCTTGTAAAGAAATTATCGAAAAAGACCATGTGTGAGGATGGATGCGGGATAACTGAAACCATGTCACGAACTACACGTGTGCCCAATGGAGTTTTCTGTACTGGTTGATTACTTTTGCGGCCTGTGTAGACATCGAAGCTGTACAGAAAACCTTGCGAATCACACAAACACCAAATTTTGTACCCAAAACGTACGGCTTCCCTTTAAGAAACATTTTCAAACCACATCACCCAAAATAAGGTACCATACTTTTGTCTATAGACAAATGTTCAGAATGAATTCCCCAACGTAGAATGTTTTTTTTTCATCAGGTCAAGGAATGGACGAATTTTTGTGAGCCGGTCAGTGGCATCTAAGTTATCATTGTCTCCTGCATGCAACCATTTCTTT
>MQRK01230469.1:0-15117 GCA_001938485.1 Girardia tigrina
GAGGGAGAATGCCCATTTTTACACTACTACATTTGAAAAGGAGTCAGACAATTATATTTGAAAGCTTGTTTAAAGTTATTAACAAAAATATTTTAGAATACCCAACAATTTTAGCTTTGAGATCGTTCATAGATCTCAGAAGTATGATGATGAGACGTGATGAGTCATTAAATAATTGACGGTTTGGCAGTAGAAGCCATGTATATGCACACATACTCTCATATCACCTGATAAGCTTTCGAAATAACATTACATAACAGCATAATGGATTAATACGTACATTTGTGTGTATCTAGTACATATTTAGATTTTTTAGGCACTCACACTTACATTAGTCATACAGTTTTACATCCACTGGGTTACACAAAGCATATAGCATCTACTATTGTGGTAAATTTGTGGCACTACAGAGAGAAAATATGTCACAGCGTGAAAAAGTTGCTCGAATTGGAATGAGCAAGACAATAGTGTCTTACTTAGCCTTGCATTACAGCTTCGTTTGAGGCTCAACCACGATTTGGAAGGCCGCGAAGTATGTCAGCTCAAACAGATTTGTTGATCAAAAAGCGCGGTCATCTTTAATGCTCTCTCAATTACAGCCTAATCTTACCCCAAGTAGCTGAACAAAACGGTATCGACTCCTTGATAATTTTCAGCTACTTGCGCATTACCCAGCATGAGTGCCTGCATTATCTCGCAAGAACGGTACTGATCACCTTGCATTGATTAAACGACATCTTCACTGGACTCTCGATGGCTGACCACTAGCGATGAAACAATAGTGCAACAGTACCAATGCGATTCTTCCCATGTGTGACGACCGCGTTGACAATGCTTTTCTAAATTAGTATATATTAAAGGAAGAAAACAATAAAGAGCACTAAGAAATCATTAAAATACCATATTCTGTAGGTTTAAAAAATTTAAGAAGAGTATTTGTAAGAATATTGGTAGCGTTAAACTGACTTCTATGACATCGAAAGTTCAAAGCTACCTTTTAAATAAATTGTAAACAATTTTTGGATGACAAGATAATCAGGTTTATGTTATATATACTGTAAGGATGACTAATTATAAAATATCTATATTATATTAAATACATATTGATATTTATACTTAAAAAGGATTCACAATATTTTTATTAATTCTCCTGAATTGTTGTTTAAATAATATGGTATAATTGTGGATATAAAAAAATCTTTGAAAATGACTTGTGTGCCTCCTTACATGGCCACCACGCCTTACAACATTTTGTCTCCAAATATATATGACGGACACAATGATTTGGAACAATTTATTATCGAGTGCCAGAGGTTTTTCGAAGTATCTCTGGTAAACGAAACGATACAAGCTCTCGCAGTGAAGGCTTTTATCAACAAGGATCTTCTATCAACATACAAAGCAGTGGACGAGAAAATAAAGAATTTTGCAGAGCGTCTTCGAAAGGCATTCAAGAAGCCATCGTCATTAATCCATGACTTTCAGGATATTATCAATTATAGAAAAGGATCGGATTCGGTAAATTCATATTATAATAAAGTTTAAAAAATGGTGGACAAAATTTTAAGCTACAAATTAAATAAAACTGAGTTAATGACATATTTTGTGACACATTGTGTCAAAGATGTTGATGTAAAAACTCAAATCTATTTGCAGGAAGCGAAGTCCCCCGAAAAAATTAAAATGGTAATCGAAAAAATGGATATGATCCACTCGGAAGTCCAAGCTTCAGAAGTGGTCAATATGTACAGGAAAAAGGTGCTGAAGGAGAAAACTGATTTTCAACTACAACAACCAAGGAAAATGCAATTTGGCAGCGAATTCAGAAAAACAATGACAGGATCACCTAAACAATCGAACTTAAGAACAGAAAACCACAATATCACGTGTTATGGGTGTGGAAAGAAGAGACACATCCGGCGTACATGCCCAGAAAATGTGAAAACTTGTTATGGGTGCAGAGGCTCGGGACATTTAAGAAGAAATTGCCCATACTTAAAATGCGCAGCATGTGGAGCAAACGACCATCTGCAGTATCAATGTAACAGAAAAGAAGACAGTAAGAGGTCAGATAATCGTTATCGATTTAACCAACGGGATTCGTCTCCCAAAGTGACTATTGCGGGAATGGATGAAACGGATGGAACTCGACGATCGGGAGGTGAATCGGAGAATCAGTCAAACTTCGAGGCTCTGTCACATTAGGAGGTGATGGGAGCCATAAACTAAATGGTAAGAATATTTTGAATCCTTATATATGTAATAGTATTAAATGTAATTATATTTATAATAGTAGTAAAAATATTAATGATAGTTATGATATTGGTAATATTTATAAGAATAATAAAAGTGTTAAGGAATACAATGTTAATAGTATGACACCAAATGATAAAAATAAAAATTGCTTGAATCAGGGTAGTAAATGGATAAATGAGAAGGGAAATGAAACGAAAATGAGAGAGCTTTTAATGAATTCAAAAATGAAGTTAGATTATGGTATATTTAATGGGAGGCCGAGTATGAAAGCAAATATTGATGGCTGGGAATTAAATTGTTTATTCGATACCGGAGCCCGAATAAATGTACTAGATCAGAAAATTGTTACAAAATTAGGGATTGTAGTGGATAATAAAGCTTTAAATAAGACAGAAGTAGTGTGTAGCAATGGAAGTGGTATGGAAGTTATGGGTATATGTAGATTAGGGATTATTTGGAGAAATACCAAAATAGATGGAGTATTTTATGTGGCCAAGACAGTATTTCCATCGGTAATTTTTGGAATAAAATTAATTGAGGCTTTGGGTTTTGAATTAAAATATCAGGGAGATGTTAACATAATAGAAGACAGATTGATGAACATTCCAAATATGGAGATATGCGCGATTGATCCATATATAAGTAAAAATCCGAAGAAAAAAGGCTACAAAATGAGAAATGTAAATTAAAACTACAGACTGGTACAAAGTTGTACATAGCGTAGATAAATTCAGAAATATTTTCATGGCTGGTAAGTGGGAAATAGGAAAAAAGACTTTAGTTAAACACGAAATAAAAACCAATTCTACACAAACCTCGTCGACAACCGGCCCATTTGGAAAAGCATATTGATGAAGCTATAATGAATTTAGAGAATGATGGGATTATAGAGAAATGGTCATCACCGTGGAATACGTCGATGGTTTGCGTATGGAAAAAAGAAAAGAAAGAAATTCGGTTGTGTCTGGATTTTAGACTATTAAATCAGGTTACGGAAAGACCAGCTTTTCCTATACCAAACATCGATGAAATGTTAGAATCTCTAAATGGAATGAAATGGTTTAGCGCTATAGATTTAGGCAATGCATATTATCAGATAGAGTTTGAAGAAGGATCGAAATTAAAAACGGCATTTTCGACTAAGACAGGACAATATTGTTTTACCAAGATGCCGTTTGGTATAATGGCTGCACCAGCAACGTTTCAAAAATTAATGACAGATATTTTAAAAGAGATGCTGTGGAAGGAAACCCTGGTATATTTAGACGCCATCTTAATATTATCTGAAACAGAAGTACAACATTTCGAGAGGCTCGAAAGGTTGTTTTCTAGAATTCAAACAGTAGGACTACGAATAAACCCAGAAAAATGTAGATTTTTTCAAAAAGAGCTAAAGTTTCTGGGCCACATTGTAAGTAGAGACGGTATTAAAACAGATTCAGAGAAGGTTAAAACAATTCAAGATTTAGAGAAGCCAAACTGCATAAAAAAACTACGTAGTTTTTTAGGATTGTGCAACTATTATAGAAAATTTATTAAGGACTATTCAAAATTGTCAAAACCATTAGAAGAGTTGTGTGGAAGTACAAAGAACTCTCTGTATTGGTCAGAATTTCATACCGAAGCATTTAATAAATTGAAGGAAGCCCTGTCGACTACACCAGTATTATGTTATCCAGATTTCAAGAAAGAATTCATATTAGATACCGATGCTTCATTTGACACAATACGTACTGTATTGGCACAGCTAAATGACAATGGATCTAAGACGATATCGAAACATGAGATTGGCTATTGCATTATGAGGAAAGGGCTACTAGCCATTTTTCACTTTACCAAACATTTTAAACACTATTTATACGGTGCCCGATTTAAATTGAAAACAGACCATAAGACAATAGAATTTATTATGACCACAAAGAAAGCAATAATGCCCCAATTTCAGAATTGGATGAATTATTTAAGTAGTTTAGATATGGAGTTAAACTACAGGAAAGGAACACTACATCAGAATGCAGATGCGTTGTCACGGAAAGATTGTATGACATGTGCACAGTGTCTTTTGATACACGAACAGGCGAAATCAAATAGACCACGAATGAGAATGTTGACGTTAAATGAGGACATGTCACCAATTCCGTGGCAAACGAATAATGAGGAAATCAGAGAAATATGTGTAAAATTGGATGAAGGTAAGGCCGTTAGATTCAAAAGAAGTAAGGGATGTATTAAAATATTAAATTATAAGATCTGGATACGAAAAGACTCTAGGAAAGATTGTATCTCATTTTTCCACCAATATCTGTGTCATGCAGGAGTCGATAAAAAGTACTACTTCATGAAAAAAGAATATGATATGGAAGAATTCGCAAAACAAGTAGAAGTAATTGTTCGGAGTTGTGTAACATGTCAAACATCACAAACATATACAGGAGCCACTAAGGAAACAATAATAAACTTGGTTTCCAACAGTGGCGAACCCAAGATTTCTGTATGGGAGGGACCCTATAAGTTTAGCTTTGCAAAATCGTCATTTTAAATATTTAAATACCAGCATTTCCGCGTAATTTCTGTTAGAATATCTGAAATTGGAACCAAAAACGGAATAACGATGGTATTCATGAAATCATCAAGTTATTTAATTACAAAACAACTAATGCTAGAAAACTTCACAAGCAGAAGTTCAGCTTTCTTTTGGATTTGGCCAATTCATCAACAATTTTATCCACACCATCCTGCTGAAGAGCAATGGTAATGTCACGATTCCTTGTCATGTGAGTCAATCCACTAAGTCTCAACGTCTTTATAGTAGAACGAAGGTATATCTTCAGTCGACGCTGTGTTGAAAAGGAACGTTCTGAACTTGCTGATGTAACAGGTAATGTTGCAAAGATATGCAGAAACACAAATATATTTGGGAAAAATAAGCGATTGCAACTCCGAAGAGACTCAATTGCAGATGTTGATCTTTGCGAGATTGGGAGTTTCGTCCACTTGCTTGTCCACCGGTTGAACTCAGCTTCCAATACTTCGCATGATGATTCGTGTAGATCATCCGCATAAAAGTGTGCCGCTTCCATAATGTCTGGGAATGATGACATGGAAGAATACTTTGGGATCAGACACTGCAGTTTTAAAGCGGTATTTCTTCCGTCTGCAAAACGTGACTTGAATTGCATTATCAGATAGTCAATATAGGGCAGAAAGATGTTGCGATTGTAATATTCCAAAGAATTTTCACTAGGCACATTCCCCCTGTGCACCTGCCTTGGGAGAATTCTCGGCAGCTTTATTTCTGATCCCGCAAGAATAGCCATCGAACACATTAGCATGAATATGTCGCGACCCCTCGAGGTATAAACATTTTTGAAAGCTTTTGAGCCCCCAGTGGCTCTTAAGGGTCAGCCACAACCCAACATCGATTACAAGATTTACTGATTTCTACTTATATGACGGGTCGGACGTCTCTTCTCACTCGACATCTGCCTGGCAGTGCCGAGTTTGAAGGACCTTCGGGTTCTGGTAAAGACGGGATGGCCTTTGGGCCCCCACCTGGCTGAGCGTCGCACGAGGATGATTTTAAACTATACTTGTTATCCCTATCATGTCTTAGTAATAATCCGAATTAGTTGGTAGTTCTGGGGATCACCCTAAAACCTTAAGGTGTCGACCTCACTATTGAAATATTTTATAGTAAGAATGTTACTTAAAGATTTTCACTTCATTTTCATGCAATTTCAAATCCCTTTATCGTGAAATGACTTAGTTTTATTTGGATTATTGCCATATTATAATTACTAAATCGTAGATTGTTTAGTTACTAAATGACAATCTCGTTAAATCTTAAACTTTATTTATTTAATACTCAGTGCATTCACTTATTTCATATCAATTTCGTACCGCTTACCGAACTGATGATTTCTTTAAAAACGAAACGATTTCTTTAAATTACTAATACATCTATATTTATTAAACTCAAAATCTTTCAATAAAATCAGTTAAATTTGATTAATAATAAACTTATAAAATTGAGTTAAAATTAAATAAACGTAAAAAAAATATAACTGCATAAATGCACGTAAAAACGTTTGTTTAAATTATCAAAGTTCGACCTTTAATTGTCGACACGGAATTGAACTCTGCTTAAAATCATGGTTTTACATCGAGCCTGATTGCAAAAGACGCGCTATGTTCGCGCTCGTGACCCACTCGGGTAATTTGTCTTAATTGTTCCTTAAGTTTTTATATATGAAATCACTATTATCTTTATTTTATTAACTTTCTCGCACCAACAAAAAAAATGTTAAAATATACGCTTCAAATAATTTAAATATCAATTCAATAACGGTTAAAGCGACATTCACTAAAATTCAATACTCCAATTAATTTAAATATTAATTTAATAACGATTAAAACGACGTTCACTAAAATTTATTGCTTTATAAGATTGAAAGGTTAAGGTTAAAGGCCGATTACGACGGAACGGAATTTCCCGCGCCACCGTCGCTATATGGATCGCTGCACATGAACCGGTGGATCGAGTCCGTCGAGAAATGATGCGCTGTGAGCGCCTCTGATAAACACCTCCATTGAAATTGACCTTATGTCAACGATCATTAGGACCGTATGGTCCCCCACGAATTCTGTCGGCTCTACCATTTGGAAATCGATTTGGGACATGTATAGCGACGGGCGACGGCGGCGACGACGACTCTCTACTCTACTTAAACGATTAACTCGGTTTATAAATTAAAATCAATGGAAATTAAGGAATAACATTAAAAATTTTCATCATAAAGTTTTATTACACAATAAAAAGAGTAAAAAATAAAATAACTAAATTAATTACAGTTCGCTTTATTTCTCGTTTCCGGGGAATGTTCGTTCACGTCGATCTCTATCCTCAGCATGTTCTCGAATGGTAGTGTTGAATCTCCAAATAGCGCTGGGAAAGGCTCTCGGAAATGCTCTCAGATTATGCGCGTTGAAATTGTGCTGGAAGTCGCGTGTAGATGATAGCTCGAACGAAATGTCTCTATAAAATTGTTGATCAATAAGTGCGAGCTGTCTGGAAAAGTGATTCCCTTTTATATTCTAGGTTCCGTGTATGTGGTGTCTCAACTCCACCAATCAACTGCTACCAACAAGGAGTCTAGGAACTTCTAAGATGCTGGTTGGACGGCCGAGTAAGCGTGTCTTCTAAAAAATTTTTCAATTTTTGAAAATTTTGATTTTATTATAGGTTCCTAGCCTGTGTGTCATGGCACACCTTCAAATCCTGACATTCGTGTGCGGCTGCGTCAGCGATGACTCGGCTGAAATTTTCGGGTGATTGTTGACTCATGGTGAGTTTTAATTAACATTTGTTTGTTTTAATTAATTCTTGATTCTTTGCAAGGTTATAACTTTCGTCAGGAATAGATTGTCGATCCGGGGATTTCGATCATGGGTTCAACGCATGAAGATCTACATGGGAAGGGTCAGTTGACCCCCTAACTATAATGGATAGTCCTGTAGGTAACTTTTTTAATTTCGGGATTATTTTAATTGATTTTTTCTTCTTTCAGGGTCCACAACCCCTCTTCTAGTCTTCGTGATGCCGCGATACCGCCTCACATGGACCAAAATGATGTGAAGTGTTTTATTAGTGAATATATTTTCTGTTAATGTCTTCTTTTTTTTGTGTTGTCAATTTGTTTGTATTTCTAGTAATAAATTTGCTTAAAATATTTTAATGGGTTAGTATTTCAAATAATAAATTTTCTAATGGGTTCTGGACCGTAACAAATAACAGCAAAGGATTCATCGGCACGCATGGCTTCAAGTTGTTCTTTAACGTCTTCCACGTTTTCCACCGCAAAATGCAGATCCAAATCAACTGACTGGAGTGCTTCAGATAGAGGCGATATTAAGGCATTTTTGACCTTTGCTTGGACGCCATTAAATTCGCCCGACATTGTCGAACACCCATCATAAGCTTGTCCTCGAAGAAGATTGCCATCCAAGTCATTATATTTCAAAATGTTGAGAATGTTCTCTGAGATGTTCTCTGCACACGTGGAACTTAGTTCAGAAAAGCATAGAAATCTTTCCCTAATGTGCAAGTTATCCATATCAACATAACGAAGGCACATACTAAATTGTGATTGCGTTGCACAGTCCATCGTTTCATCTGCAATCAGAGTGAAGAATCGTGATTTCTTCACTTCACTGGAAATTGTCTGACGGATAATGCTGTCAATCGCCGCAATAATCTGATTTTGCAAATTCCAACTGATGTATGTAGCATTTTGTGCAGCTGTTGATATATGACGTTCAAGTGCTTTGTCTCCTGATCTGATTTTGAAACGCTGCAATGCTCTAAAAACACCATCATTTTCATCAGCTTCACTTAATTTTAAATCACCATGATCGCGATGTCCACGAAGAGGCAGTTCCGCAAGCCCGCAGAATAGAATAGACTCAACTGATGGCATAATTCGAGCACGATTCTCTAAGATCTGTGCACCCCGACCTCTATCAATTAAATTAAGAATTGTCTCGGATTCCTTGTTCTGTATCTTGCAGAAATTTTCACTAAACTCCATTGCAGTTTTGTGGTAGTTAGTATTTTTGTGACTCTGGCAAATTTCGATGGCCTTCTTAAACTTTGCTAATGGCTGCTTCACCAGAACACCAGGGGTTACGGAGGAATTGTATGACACGTCCGAACAGACAAAAAATACACAGTGCATGCAGAACCCACCATTCACTTTCTTACTGTAGAGCAGCCAAGGAAATCGGCAAATCCAAGAGAGTTGAAATACCCGTTGTTTACCGCCTTCGGTAACCGGGGGAATTTGAAGTCTGCTGGTGGTATCCAGGCATCTTGTAGAAATTTCAACTTCTTTGTCTCACTGACGTTAGTTGGATTCAGAGATGTATCACTGATGTCAAAGGGAAAGGAAACCCAAGCTGCCACCCCGATGGAAGTCGAAGAGATAGTTGTCATAGCGGAGGTTGTGGGGATATTTGCGGAATATATCTTCTTCTGTGGAGGTTCTTTGTTAGTGGGCATCGTGGCGTCAACTTCAAATGGTCGTTTTACCAGAAAAGCAGAAACTGAAGTTTGTTTCATCTAAAAGTACACTAACAATTCATTAAAATATGTAAAATAATCGTCTTTCCTGAAATGGTTTTACCTTTTAGTAAAGAGATCAAACAGGTAAAACGACACACTGAGTATTAACAGGAATTAACAGCACATGCCATTATATAATGTCTACAAGTCAATATAAATACATCCCACTGCATTTAATTGAAAGTGATTGGTCTATTTATAAAGTACAAGGCACAAAAAATTGGATGAGTCATAATGCTCTCTGAAAAGTCATACAAATGTCATAAATTCTGGGCACATTTTTGACTGAGTAGGGAGCCAATCATAAAAAGGTCAAAATTTCTTTGCATATTTTTTGGGGGGCCCGTACCCCTTGTGCCCCGCCTGGGTGCGCTACTGGTTTCCAAACAGCCGTTCGACGACTTTTATATCGATTTTTGTGGGCATCTACCCGTTACTAAGGGAAAGAAATACATTTTGGGCATTATTGATAGATTCAGCCGATACATCGTACTAACAGCCAGGAGCAATCAAGATGAAGCGACAGTGATGAATACGATTCAGTAAAAGAGGATATTCAGATTCAGTGCACCAGGATGTATACATGTGGATCGAGGTAAAGTTTTCGAAGCTCAAAGATTCTTAGAATATGCTAGATTCATGTTAATTGAGATACGGTTTTCAAGTCCATATCACCAAAATGCGAATGAGATAATCGAGCGCCAATTTCGAACGATTCGGGATGTACTAAATGCCTCTCTGAAAGAAGAAAATGGAAGAAACTGGGTGGATTTACTCCCATAAATCGAGTTTAATATGAATGCATCCATACAAAAGACTATTGGATGCAGTCCGGCAGAAGTTATTCTGGGAAAAAGGATAACACTAGATGGTTCGCGTCATTATGAGTTAGACAACAAGAAAGTAATTGAAAAAGTTCTAATGATTGAAACAGAGTTACCAATGTCAGTAACACCGAGGCGCGAATTTAAAGAAAGGGATTTAGTTTTAGAAAGAATAGAAAACAGACAAAAAGTAACGGACCGGTATGAAGGGCCGTATGAGATTATTAAAAAAACCACATGATCGTTGTGTAGAAATGAAGAATAATACGGGTCGAATAATGAATAGAATGGCTAAAGCCTTTTAAAGAAGGGGGCTGTAAGGATGACTAATTATAAAAAACCTATATTATATTAAATACATATTGATATTTAAACTTAATAAGGATTCACAATATTCTATTAATTCTCCTGAATTGTTGTTTAAATAATATGGTATAATTGTGGATATAAATAAATCTTTGAAAATGACTTGTGCGCCTCCTTACATATACATTGAAATATATATACATGGGTAAAGTAAGGCCGCCTCATGCTTACAAATTTATAATGTAATAAATACAAATTTATTACTTTCGGTGTTTA
Organism: Girardia tigrina; assembly: GCA_001938485.1. Lineage (NCBI taxonomy): Eukaryota > Metazoa > Platyhelminthes > Tricladida > Dugesiidae > Girardia > Girardia tigrina. The sequence goes on from MQRK01230469.1 coordinate 10,783, forward strand.
TTTTTAATTTTATTAAAACAATTTATAGTTGTTGATGATGGTGTATGTAACATAGAAAGATGTACAATGAATATATTTAGAAACAAGCTTTTAGCAAATTATATTGAAACAATATCAAATTAACATTCACAAGGTTCAATATGATTACAAAAAATGTGCATAATAAAATTTTATAAGCTATAATTTTGTAAAATGAAAATCATTAAAATTCAATATATAATCATTCTATGTTATTACTCATACGGTAGGTAACAACTCAAATTCTTAAGTTTCAAGATTGTATTTGAATAATTTCATATTCTCTTGAAAACAACTGTGTTGTAAATACAATTATTTTGTGTAGGTGCCTTAAACTATAACAGAGTTCACCAGTCCACAAAATATAAGAAAAACAAAAAAATAAAATAAAATCTGTTTTTAGAGACACAAAGAAAGAATGTGTTTAAATCATTTGCAAAAGTTCCGTTACGATCTGTGAGGAAATGTTGTAGAATAAAATCAATTTACTAACAGACAAAAAATATATAAATAATTTTATATTATAAGACGAAAAATAATGAAATATTTTCCTCATTAATGATTTGTTATTATTTCTATCATTTCAAAATTACAAATCGATTTAATATTAATCATACAATTTTCGTTAAACTATTTTTAATTTAAAATTATATAAAAATTGAATGTCATTGTAAATTACACTATTTTATAAATTTGAAATAGAAATCATTAGCAAACGATATATGTATAACAAAGCAATTATTTGTTGTATGAGCAAATCAATGAACACGCAATCAGTGTTGCATTGACAGACCATATGAATCATTTCCAGGGGAAGAAAATTTCCTTTCAACCAATCAAAACACTACACACAAAGCCAGTTTCTTGAGTAATAAGCAAAGAGAATAGTGTGTGTTACGACGTTGTCATAGATTCGTCCCGCTACTGATCGTGTTTATTTGTCTCTCTCTCTATGAGATATGCACTTTTAAAAATGACGTTTTGCGTCCCTATAGAAATAAGTTCAATTCAGGTCATCGTGAGGTGAATGATAAAAAGTATTATATTCAAAGAATTTTGCAAACTAATTTTATTATCAGTTGGATAATTGCGTCAAATAATTCAATTGAGGTACTTTCGATAATATTTTATTAACCTAGATTAAAATAACTAAAAAAATTTGAATTTAAACGAAAATTAGAGAAATATTTTTTTATTATTTTGTGAATTTGATCAATAGAAATATTTAATGTTGTCTGCTCATTTTACTGTGTTAAAGTTTGATTTGGAAAAGTGTTATGTTTATTATTTCATCGTCAAAGTTTTTTATAAAAAGCGTTAATTTGAATGGGAGTATATATCAAATTAAGGCAATCTTTATATATTGATGGAAACGAAGATCGAAAGAAGATGAATTTCGTAAAATTAATAATTATCCACTCGTATCAATGGAGAAATATCGAATAAGCAAGTTGCGACGAATTCATTTTTTTATAAATATTATTATATTATCTTTGAGAAATTAGTAAATCGTATATTGTACTTGTTTTTACTATTCTGTTGACTTTTTTATCGGTATCCCTTTAGTCAACATTTGATTATCTTTCACTCAATGTTACTGTCATTTCTAGTAAATGGATGATCCCTCATCTCGTTTTACTTAAAACAAGTTTCAATTCTGGAATTTGGAATACAAGTTTAATAGGATATTCGACAAAGTTTCACTTAATTTTATATATTTATACTTAAAAATAAAAAGAAAAACAATTTTCCATTAAATTTAAATTTATTAAACAGACCTCTTTCATCATGATGGCATTTTAATCCTTTCACTACTATACAAATTTATACCCGCTAAAAAAATCGTATCTCAAACGCTCTGGACGTTTATTTTCGCATCATATTTTAAATAAGGTTCCTTCTCAACACGTCTTTTTTCATTACGTATTACGAAGGTGTGTGGGCAAACGAACATGTTGCGACTTGCATATTTGATTTTAAAAATAATATTTTTCTTCCGTAATTACGTAAAACTGCTCTACTCGAATAAACACGCAACCACTAAAATATACTCGCACAGCAGACACAAAATCTCAGAAACTATTGCGCAGTGAAAGGGTTAAGTGCATTTTAATACAATTATCATTACAGTTACAAAACTATACTTTAGGTGTTTGCTGAAATTTGAATTGTGATTCTCCCACCCAGCTGGAGAATTGGTACTTCATAGTATTTGCGAACAGTGATCATTCGAACAGAATTGACATTTTTAAAATTAATGAAAATGTAATAATCTGATAACATTTAAATTTATGAAGTAATAATGTCGGGTAATTTCTAATATAGGTAATATTTTTCAAAAATTAAAATGAACATGTTTCATGTTTTAATTAAAAACATTTTGGGGGGTTTGAATAATTTTTAAATTAGTTTATAATTTTATGAAATATTTTAAAGTTCAAATAATAATAGATGTTTAGGATAGTTGTTCGAATAATCATTAATAACAATTCAGAAATAACACTAATTAGAATGATGACAAAAGATGAAAGAACTTCCGAGAATTATGAGGACTCGAAATGTGATTTTAATGAATGTTTGCATAGTAATTGTGTCGGTGCTCTTAGCCATACAAATTAAAATTTTATCAGATTAGTAATTTTTCATTATTTTTAAATATGCAAATTCTGTTCGAATGATCAGTTATCGCAAATGCAATAATGCACAAATTTTCCAATTGGGTGGGAGAATCATAATTCCAATTTCAGCAAACTCAAATAAAGACATCACATCCATACAAAATTTAAAATATTCATCGCAATGATTATCACTTCGTCTAACTTGACATTTGTGATTTTGAAACTAAAATCGATATGCCTACTCGATTGAGTATGTTCAGTAATTCTAGTGCGAAGATGACGACTTTTATCTTCAATTGGAAAAATGGTAAAATACCCTTACTTTTAGATAACTAAACCTTTATATGGATAGAAGTTTTAAGAATTGTCAGATTTTGTTTTTTTACTGTTCTTTTATGTTATTGATAAAGTGAAAAATCTCTAAGAGTTTAACACATTTCGGTGTATACAAATACTACAATTTTTAGCATATTATTTATAGTATTTTCACCAATGAGGTCAAATCATACTGTATAATTTAGGTTTACATTTATTTTTATTTACATTTTTTTTATTTTAGATTTACATTTATTTTCTAAGCTAATCAACTCAATTTTACTGAAAAGTAGTTTACCTCTGGAAATGACTTTTCAATATTTTAATGGTCATTCGATTTATAATTTCAAATCAGAAACCCTGGTTAAAGCAGTTTTATTTAAAAATATAATACTAAAAATTATATCATTACAATTATAATTGCCTTAAAATTCTTTATATTTTACTTTACGAAAAATGTTAAGCAATGCCTTTAGTTTCACAAAAGTAAATGAAAAAGTAATTGAATTTAATTATTTCAAACTTCTGTTTTAAGATGTGAAAAGAATTATTTTAATAAAATGGCACTTAATATTAATTTTATTTCAATTCTTGATTTTAAAATTTTATATGAATAATTTATTATTCGCTTTTTTTCTTTGAATTATATTTTAAAATTGAAGTACATATAATATATGTGTACTCATACCTTCTTTTTCGTTTGAATTAAATTAAATAGGAAAATGTAATTAATATTAAAAATAGTTTTCGTGAAAATTGGTTAATAAGTGTGAAGATTTGATAGTAGGTACTATCTTTAAGTTTATCATGTTTTTTTTGCTACTTTGCACTGTTACTACATTTGCATTGATCATTTTCCCATTTCTGAAGAAAATTTTATTAACAATTAATTAAAATATTTTGAAATATGTAAAATTAAATGTCTCATTTATGTTTTTGCAAATATTTAACGAGTTGTTTAAGTTTTTTAAAATCTGATATTTGATCTTTAGAAAATATAATATTAGGTTGGTCGAAAAATAATGGCGGTTTTGGAGCTTTATACATTGTTTATCTACTTTGATATGTATATAAGTTTAAATGCATTAGTGTTAGATATTATTTGAAATCTTATGCCTAGCTGTATATTCCTATATCCATTATTAACATATTGCTGTTATTTTTTAGAATATTTACGGTGCTAAATTAATAATGGAAAAAAATAAAATTCGAGCAATTTTCTTGTACGAATTTAAACTGGGTCGTAAAGCAGCAAAAACGACTCTCAATATCAATAAAGCGTTTGGCAAGTGAACAGCTTCTGAGCGCACAGTGCAACGATGGTTCCGAAAATTTTCTGATGGAGATGAAAACCTTGAAGATGAAGAAGGTCGTGGTCGTCCAG
>MQRK01230469.1:18007-30817 GCA_001938485.1 Girardia tigrina
TATATATATATATATATATATATATATATATCATAAATTTTATACATACATAGGGAATTTAAGTGAGGGATTAAAAGTAACAAAAAGTATATCTTAATGTATCATAAGTGGCGACATTTAATTTTTAGTGAACTAAATGTCGCCAATTATAGATATACTTTATGTAACTTTTAATCCCTCCCTTAAATCCCCTATGTATGGAATTCAATCCCGGTCTTTTTTTTAAATCTCGGGATCCCGGACTTCCGGGATTGATATATATTAAATTAAATTATTTAAAGAAAAACTTTGTTCCACAAATTATAAAAAATATATATAAAAAATATTCACAAAATTGATATACTCAGAGAAAGCTCGCTTTGCATCAATAGTTTTATGTGGAATGGTCATTAAGGCTTTATATATAGATTCCAGTATTTTCCCACGCTGACCAGTCGATTGATGAAAATCCATTTCTTTTTTGATAGCGACTTTTACATTGTTAACGGCTGGAGAATTCGAAAAATGATGACACTTTTTCAGCACATCCGTCAGCCTTTCAGCGATAGTGAGAACCATTGGAGGTACTTTATCCGCAATTCTAAAATCATCCGTCCCAGGCACCAGTTGAAGTTTCTCAGTCAATGTGGTCAGAATTTCTATGATTGGTGGGAGATCAGCATTGTTTGAATTTTGTAATTCCTGTTGAGACAAGACATAAATCGTTGACATCAGGACGCTTTCTCGGTCTGAGATTCTTTTACAATGCATTTACTATGGCAATCGCCATGTTATTCTTCTGCTTGTGGAGCTTCTCAATATAAAAGTTCACACAAGCAATGACCATACAACTTTTAAATGCACTATCTCAAAGAATAACAAATTGTATTTCATTTTCGTAAATTGTATTTCAAAAAATAATAAAATAAAATAAAAGCAATTGTATTTTAAAGAATAAAAATTGTATTTCATTTTAAAATTATGATTCACTGTATTATACTGTAGAAAACGTAAATATGTTAACCAAGGTGAAAATTCAATGGGAAGAGATATTTCAAAGTTTGAAATTCAAATACCATGTTTTATGCAAACAAACATGTACACCATTTTCAATTGAATTAAAGGAAAAAATGTAATGTCTTCGTTGTAATTCTTTGTCATTGACAGAAAATTTTTAATTGTCGACACAAAGAAAACTCATAAACACAAAAAATACATAAATGTTAAAAAAACAAAAAAAAGAAAATCATAACTGAATCCCGGGATCCCGAGAGTCTAATCCCGGGATTACAATCCCGGTTATATATCCGGAATTCCAGGATCCCGGGATTGAATTCTTTACCCCTATGTATGCATGAAATTTATGATATATATATATATATATATATATATATATATACCTAGGATACTTATTTTTAGTTCTTTGTTTTCATATATATATTCTTAACACCTATGGTCATTCCCAGTGTGGTCAAAGCACCTAGAACCGTTTACGATTGTAGTAATGATAACGATGATTTTGATCATGATATATTGGTGTCAAGAAAAAAAACTAAATTCATTTAACTATGCTTTACATAGTGACTTTAGATTGTTTAAATACTGAAAGACCTGTTTTGCTTTTGAGGAGATAGACGACTCCTAATCTGAAGGTTGATTAAAAATAATAAACGAAAATAGATTTTTAATTTTATTAGAATTCCATTTATCTTTTGATGTTAGAAATTTTTTTATTACTGATTTTGGTTTAATAATAAAATTCTAATTCAAATATTATAACTTTATTTCTGTAGTTAAGCATTTAGCTGTTTATGCTGTGTAAACGGGGTAGGATTAGAAGGACTGGCAATATGATATAAATTCTGCCTATACACTGGGTTTGGTATTTGAATTTTTTATTTAAGTTTACTTTAATAGTAGAATTGTATTATTTGTTTTTCTTAACAATTTTAAAATTGATTTCAAGGTGAAATAGTTCGTCAGTTTTTGACTCTTCATTAAAAAACATTAGTCAATCAAGGGACAAAATAAAATAAACATATATGATAGATATCATTTAAACATAGGTTAATTATAATTTGTAATTATTATAAGTCGGATTTAATTAAATAAGTGAGTTTAAAAGTAATTAAAATGTAATTCGTATGCTTTGAAACTTCAAATAAATGTTGATATTAATTAATATTTTAAAGAATGATTAAATTTTAAATGAATGTATTAATTTACTTTAATCAAAAATAAAAAATAGTTGCAATTTAGTTTGAAAAACATTAAGACGCCATTTATAAAAAAACATTTTAAATACAATTAATTTCGACGGTGTTACCCTCATTGCCAGGAAATCAAAAAATAAGAATTCAAAATCTGCCTATACAAGTAGTGGTGATGTAATCCATGAATCATTGTGTCATCTAAACACACCCAATAAGGTTTCCGAGAGACCCGTTTGCACATTAATATTATGATTAAAGATCTTATGCATATAATGTTTCGCAAGACACTTTCTCCCAGTAATTATTAAAATAAGCACACAGAATTTAAAAATTATTTATGTTTACATTTGCGTTCGAATTGAAAAACTTTTTGTCTTCTACGATATGACTAACACCCATATTACGTTCAAGTTATTAGATTCTCCTACACAGATGACGAGACACCTTTCTAATGGATGTGACATTACACCAAAAACATGTAAATTGATATACATGATCCGAACATAACCCAAATGGGATTAAAAATTTATTACAAAATACTGACAGAACACCCAATAATATAGTTCCATTAATACATGATTTTTATAAAGTGATTTAAAATCATTAGTGTTATTTAGGGTTTTACTACAATTACAGTATTTAATTATGAAGGACAAGAACATAAAATGGTCAATAGTTCTGTTTCATATTTCTTATTATTGGTCATTTTAATTTCAACTTCAAAGATTAATAGAAGAAACAAACGAAAAATAAAAACCGAATTATTTTTCAAAATATGTGCAAGGAATAATAATATTCTCGAATATTATTAATAGTGTGACTATGCTAATGTACTACACATTTGAATTGAGTGCACATATTTTCATCTCAAGTGGCACTCCACTCATCATTTGCATTACTATTTTTGGTTGCTTTATTTTATTAATTTTTGAGAAAGATTATTTTTAACTGAGGAAATAAATCCGATGTTCAGAAGTCTGTTTCGGTACAGAAATAAATTAAACTTCTTGCGATTACTTTCTTTCAATAATCATGCAATCTGATAAACTTTTGCGTTACAGAAATATAGAATGTTATTTAATTTTCATATATTTAAATATATTCAAATTGTATTTATAACACTAAAATTTTAAATCTGAATTGATAAAAAAATGTTATTTCGTAAAAATCTAAAAATAGCCTCTTGTTAAATTTGTCTTTTATTCAGATTTTGAAATCTCAATCGAAAATTTTCGAACTCCTTTCATTTAAATATACGTTCATTACAAAGAACAAATTCATTCAAGTAATTTTCTTTTTCATAAAATTATAACGCAAATTTTTTGACGTAAATTAGTGATGAATATCTAGCCGGTCAGATGTAGGTTGGAAAAAAAACATCACCGGGTAGACATTCATTCTCTGAATTTATTGTAAATCAACAAAAATATAAATAAATTATTCACTTATATATGTATAACATGAATTTCGTATTGATTTAATAAATTTTATTTATGTATTGATTTTCAGTAAATGTTGAATAAGCTGTTCAAGTAATGAATCATTGTCATTGCAGAAGTGAGAGGACAAACGCAACTGCTGTTTACACACATACACACTTACATACATTCATATTCTCTCTCATTTGTAATTTGGGCTGCAAGTGATGTTTTACTTGTGATGTTTGTTTGTGAATTTGTGAGCGTGCGTGCGTGTGAGTTAGTGTGTTCAGCATTGGCTCATTGCAGATTATAAGATTTGGCCAATGCCTTTTGTACTTTAAACTGAAAACAAGTTGCGATAAGTTCACATAAGGTCATTGTGAGGTGAAAGTAAAATATAATATTAGATTCTACATTTATTTCAAATGGATTTTCCAATGCTAGTGTATAGTAAGATTAGTTGCAATTTCATTATGCTTTCATAAATGCACAATTTTCTATTATTATTTTTATATTATTTTATCACCACAGTTTTTTGATGTATGCTACTTGGTTTTGTTGTTTGGAAATATTACATCACCGGGTAGACATTCATTATATAACTGGTGGGTTATCGTCAATTACTTCCTATTTTGTTTGACTGTTCTTATATATACTTATTCATATTGTATTGTTTGAAGGTTTTTGATTCTTATTTCGATTTTTGAAAGTATTTTTCTTGTGATTACCGTTTTAAAATAGTATTTGATCTTAATCGATATATTTTAAAATTAGAAAATGACAACATTTCTAATTTAACGAAGATGATTATTTTATCACTCTCATAGTAAATTTTATTGTTAAATTTTGAACGAGAATCAGATTATCGTTTTAAAAAGATTGTTTTCAGTTGATGTATGTCTTGTTTGAATGATCATTTTATTAACCCGAGGATTGTGGACTAATATAGTATGTATGCATATTTCTATTAATATCCGAAATCATTGAGTCATCGCTCGCTGTCAGAGTTTGAAGAGAATCAATACTCGATACTTTAATGAGTTAATATCGATGATGCGCTTTAATTAATGTTAATCGATTGTAGAATCGTGCAAAAGTGGAGGGATTGTTGATGATGGTGATGTCTTTTGATTCTCGATAATTCTGAAAGAAAATCAGATATTTTTAATAGCATTTAATAAATTAATTAATCGAATTGTTAATTTAATATTTTTTAATTCCCAAAATAAATTCGGGACTATTTGTTATGCTGAAAATAAAAATAACAATTCATATTGTTGATTAAAAGTGTTCAACAATGTCAAATGTAAATTATATTTCATTGAATGTTTTATTTCATATTGTTTATTTTAATACTAGCTTCGTGAAAAAAAATTGTATTTTCGTTAAGTTTTAACTTGAATGTGAATAATACGAACTGATTTGTTGATATAATATCGCTAGGTTTGTCAACCAACGGAATGTTAGTATAGTGAATTACAATGATTTTAACTTAACTGAATGTATTCAACAAACTTTGATCAGATCTGCTTGAAAATTGTCACTTCAGATTTTAAGAAATTTATCACTTGAATAACATGATGACCGAATTGACTTAACGAATATTTTACATAAATTATGAGGAATAAACCATATTGTATGAACTCAAAGAAAGAAAAATCAAAACTCCATTAATGTGATATGTGAAGCCTAAATTTATAAAATAATGTCACATTAATTTAAGGAATAAAATATCAGTAGTTGCCATTCCGAATGCGATCAACAATTTCAAATTGAATTCAGGTTTACTTAAATTTAAATGTGATGAAAATGTTTTCTTCTACAACTTTTCCATTATGTAAAAAAATTAAAACTATATAGAAAATGTGGTTTCATGATAATTTTGATATAATTACTCTATTATGTGTTCTTAATCTGTCCAATCGAAGAACTTTTAGTATTTGAAAATCTCTGTGTAATGATCAAAGATATTTGAGGAATAATATATATATATATATATATATATTGAGATTGTTGTCAGTTAGAGAATTCTTTATTTAGAATCATTAAATTAACAGTAAAAGTTTCACAATCTTTATTTATTTTTATTTTTTTAAAAATTTTAATGTAATATTATATACTGTAGTCGTTCGAAATTGAATTACATCAACATTTTATTCTCAAAATAATAAGTGAGCAGTTTTTATTGTGAAGAAACAATTCAATCTGTTAAATATTAGATAAAATAGCAGTATTTTAAAATCAAACTTTTATTGGAAAACATTTTATTCATTTTTAATAGCATCGACAGCTGATAAATTGTCAGTAATGAATTTTTAAATACATAGATAGTTTTTTTAATACTTAGTTAGGAAAGCCATGGCGCAATTTTTCAATATAATTGTTTGTCTAAGGAAATCCTTCAAATTATCCCCCCTGACCAGTCCACATATTGATTTCTTAAATGGAAGATCTTTGCGCATATAGTCGATTAGGTCTTCCAAGTAATATTACTGCCATTCAATATGTCAAATGCTTGTAAGATTAATTATCTTTTCTGCACAATCCGCTTCTTGTTCGTTTTGTTCCTTTATTCCACTTGCTTGTATTTTTCTATATATATTTCGAGACAAGTGGAAAATAACCTCTATATTATTCATCCGTGAATTCTGTAGTAATAGCATTAACTTTTTTTATATATTTCCTTGTCTTAAAAGTTCTTTTATTTCCTATCAATAAACGAATGTAGGAATTATTTTTGTATCAAAGAGAAGTACATAGACTACCAGACTAGGTATTAAATTTTTTAACCATGAAACATCTATAACTTCCAAAATAGATGACTAAAATGTACCATCCTCATTCCAGGGATTTGTTTGTGTAACTTCCTTTGGAAGAATGTACACAATCATCACGTGAATATGGGATCCTATGTAAGAAGCAGTTCACCTCTTAATGCTATTTTATCATTATTGATAATAACTGTCTCTACTTTTTATTGCAAAGAAGCATTAAGACTCTTAAGTTCTTATGTTTTCAGTGACCCACATTTAACTTAAGATCATTTGAAGCAAATACATGATTTTTGCCTGTTTTATAATATATATTTCATATATAAATAAATGTTTAAATATAAGACGCATTTCCAAATCAACATACACATTCAAGCACAAAACATCAAATATTCAACATATTCCTCACAGACATAAAAAATGTTTTTATTGAATTGAGAGCTTTTACTTAAGTAAGAGTAAGCGTTTAGTATGAAATCTTGGTGTACTTTTTTATAATGTCTCTAATTAAAATAATTTCTGTAGAAAATGGCCTTATAGCTCATTAGATTATTGTACTCTTGAGAAAGTTATAATTAAACAACAAAATGGCAACCAATAAAATTTAAGTTTTCTTTGCTAAAACCTTCAATCTCGCTATATTTTTCTATGTTTAAAATGTAGATTCTAGAGGAGACAAATACCCCCTTCCCCCCCAAGCATACATCCTCGTCGCATATCCAATATCAATCATTCCAATTATATATGAATTAAACATACTAAAATTTGTTGAACATTCGATACTAAATGCTTCATTACTAATTCTATCATAACATTAATCAAACTTCCTTCCAAACCAATTTCAGAAAACGCTAACTAAAGACCTGGTAAAGATTTAATCTTAAACGAATTTTACTTTATCATCGAATTATTAACTTTAGATTTATTATTGAACTCTCTCTGTTTTTACTCTTAATTTTAGGAAATTTTATATATTTTGTTTTGCCTACTTTCCGTTTCTTGTGTACAAGGGCGGATCAAGGAGGGTAAAGGAGATAATTACTTCCCCTGATCCGTCCTAGCCTCTACACCTACCTTGATGCTTGATGCTCATGAAGATGCTAAAATGATGAAGATAAACACTTGAAGAATCAATGTGCTGGACACATCACAGATATTTAAATATCAAGAAGATGAAATAAGAGAAATTAAAAGAGAACCAAATTCAGGAAAAGACAGAAAACTTACTATTGAATATGGCATAATAAGAATAAACATGGGGAAGATGCACGAAGAAGCTAAAAAAGGGGAAATTAAAACTCGATTCTTGGCTTTAGATGAAGAATCAAAAGAGTTCATATGACAGAAAGAAAATGACGAAATAAATAAGATCAGAGAAGATATTAGAATGGGAAGAACCGAGCAATGGATACAGAAAAACGATATTGTGACAACAATAAATAACAAATATTGGATTCCGAGAATCACAAGGGCAAAATTCGTGGAAAACTTTCACAAGATGATTTTCCATACTGGTAGTAAAAAGGTTTACAAATATTTGAATGATGATTTTGATATGATTAATATGAGAGAGATAATAAAGGAAATTGTTAAATGTTGCAAAAATTGTCATAAGAATAAGACTTTAACAACGAAAGCGAAAGAAAGTTATATTAAACAATTCACTGGTGAACAATTTCAAAATCTGTAAATGGATTTTTGCGTACCATTTAAAAGGACTTTTAATGGGTATCAAAATATATTGGTTATAATCAATCAATTTATCAGGTATAATAGTTTGAATTCTGTTGTAGTGTTCACAAAATCGCATTAGCAGTAGCAACCAATTAAGAGTTTTTTTAAATGATATGTAATTTAATTTTTTGATTTATAATTTTGAAAAAATTTCTTAATTGAATTTGCGACCATTGAAATTTTTAAAACTGAAAAATCCAGATGCGCATTAAAAAATTTTAAAAACAATTAAATAAAATTTTGAATGATCAAAAAAAATTTTATTTACAATTTTCGAAAACAAATTTGTTTTACTCAACTATGATTTGTTGTACTAATTGAAATACAAATTATTACCAAACACTTCGTATTTTTATTTAAAATATCGATAGAATTTACATTCGTTGTTGTAAATCCGAAATTTATGGTGGGAAGTGCTTTGAAACGATTAATGTCCGAATACAAACAACTGACATTAAATTCGCCGGAAGGAATTGTTTCTGGTCCAATTGACGAAGAAAACTTTTTCGAATGGGAAGCTCTAATTGGAGGCCCGGAAGGAACTCCATTTGGAGGAGGCGTTTTTACTACGCGATTGTCATTCCCGATGGACTATCCATTGAATCCGCCAAAAATGAAATTTATCTCCGATATATTTCAACCAAACAATGAAGAACCGAGATCGATCGAGTGAAGAATCGACCAAACGTTCGAGTCAAATCGATGGGTCAAATGACCCGCTTCCATTCGCCAAAAATTCCGCGAAAAGATTTGGGTATTTAACGAATGGCGGTCCAATAGTCGGGATGGAGTTGTTGTCCGATTGTTGCTCGTCGACATCGATCGCTTCTTCCTCGGTCGATAACGCCAACAATTCAAATAACAATCGAAAAATAATCACCACCGGATCGAATTAGAAATATTTGATGTCGAAAAAGCGAAGAGCCGAAGAGCTATTGGGATTGTTCAGTCTTTCAGTGAATCTGCAATCGATCGACGACACGATCGTACTGACGTTGTCGAAAATCCGTGACGAAGACAACCAACAGGCGATCACTTCGGTCGATCATTCCGGGAATAGCGCTTCGATTTGTTACAAATGACCGAACCACGATCCTTTATCGTCTGGATCATGGTGCGTGCGGGTGTAGTGGCGACCCTTCGTAAGTACGAACGCTACCAAAATACGGTAAGCCTTATCGATCGACGAGCGAATCTCCCCGTGTCGCTTTTTAGTACGCGACAACTCAGCTTGTTCCACGAGATCCACGGAACACATCCCGGCACGTCAAACATCAATTTCAACTTCAACATCTGTATTTCATCAAGAAGGAAAACTGCATAGATTGTATTACTGGACAGACGGATATGGAAATTCGGACCGCCAAAAGAGATTTATGTGAGTAGAGATAAAGCATACGAATCGGCACTCTTCAAAGACACACTGAAGAAATTTAAAGCAGAAATAATTTACTCTAGTCCTTATCATCACAATACCAACGGAATCATTGAAAGACAATTTAGAACAATTAGAGACGCTATGAAATTAAGGATAAAATATGAAGCCCACATAAATTGGACGGACATTTTGCCAGAAATAGAATTTATGAAGAATAGCACAATTCAAGCTACCACAGGTATCTCACCAGCAGAAATGATATTTGGTAGGAAGTTAAGACATTGGTGGATACCAAGAAATAGAGTTGTGATAAGAAGGAAAAGAGTGAAAATATGATCACGACAAAACGAATATTTCATACTGTGAACAATCTGTTGATAAAGAAGAAAAACGCTACAAAAAAGCGGATCGATATATGGGTAGAGCCACAGTAAAAAAACAGAAGACATGAAATAAGTTAGGAAATGGAGTTAGAGGATGGTGAAATTTTGTGGAATGGCTAAATCCATTTAAATCGAGGTGGATGTGAGGAATATTTGGAATGTTGATGTTTTGTGTGTTGTATGAATGTTTGAACGCTGTGTGTTGATTTGTGATTGTGTCTCTTCGAATCAGATGAATGATTAATATTTTAATTTTTATAATCCGAAAATAATTTATTCAAATTTAGATTTAATATTCAAACTTTTTATTTATCATGATTGTAATTTTTAATGATTTTTATTAATTTTATTTTTTTTATATTTGTAAATAATTAAATCGGATTAATATTTTAAAATGATAATAAAAGGTAATTACATTTTAACCAATGATATGTAAAGAAAATATTTTAAATAAAATAATTCGTTTCAAGTTAGTTCAGATGTTGGATGAGAAATAATAAACATTGAGTGATGAATTTAAGTGCAAGCAATATTATGGTTTGTCATAGAGATTATCCAAATTGCGAATATGTTCGAGGTGATTTAGATTTATAAACGAAGATAAAACAATTTAAGATAAAAATATTATTTAATATGTACACTCTGTTTTACAAGTCAGTTAGTTAAAATCAAACTTAACCTTGTTTATGATTTTGAGTAGTTAGGAAAGTAAATTTTATTTGCCCTTAATAATATAATATATAAAAATATAATTGCTTATAATATATAAATTTATATATTCACACCATTTTTATTTTTAGGGGCCGTCCATAAATGATGTCATGCAGGAGTAGGTGATGGGGGGCGCAGAATTTTGTGACGAAGTGTGACGTGGAGGGGGAGGGGGTTTGATAAATGTGACGTCAAATCTAAATGCTGAAGTATTTAGTGAAAGAATTCTGTGACGAAGTGAGAAAATGGCAGGAGGGGATTCAAGCTTTTTGTGACGAAATCTGACCAGTGTGAGGGGGGTTGGAAATCCTTTAAAATCGCGTGACGCCATTTATAGACAGTCCCTTATTCATGCAACATCCAATATAAATATGATGATGTTCTGAACACAATCTCATCCGAATTTATATAATTGTAATTGAATTAATTAGACTTTGCGTGATGTCTAATTTATTATGATAATCAAATTCTTAAGATTCCTTCGAAAATAAGTAATTGGCCTTTAAATTAACTCTCTATGATTTTTATCTTGTAATCGGCCTCCCATCTCTTTCAAGAATGGTATTGAATCTATAGGCTCTTTAGATGGTCCACCCAAACCAAATAAGTCTATATGATCCCCGATAGGCCTCCTATGGGGAATTCAGCCTTTCGCTTCCGCGCATGCTTTGGCAATCCAATCAGAAACGACCAGTCATGGATAGTAGTCCCATGATTCTGCATCTCTTTGGCTGCGTACGTGGATTTTACACATCCGCGAAACAAGCATCTGAAGGTTCCTCTCACATTTAGATTTGTAAGGCGGTAGCCAGATGGGTTTCTAAAGGACTCTCTTCTGACTCTCCAATCGAAGCAGCATTCGGATCGATGATTTGAACTTGAGTTGTGCTGTCTTCTGGTATCGCGTTCAGTGGAAGATTTCCTTCTTCTGATTGTCTGGACTGACTGGTTCTGCTCAGAAAAATTTGGACTAATTGTTCTTCTTCAATTTTGTGCGCTGTTTTGAAATATCTGACGAGTCATCCTTTGGTCTTGTAATTCTTTCGGCCTAGATGGCGATTGAATTCCTCCGGCTCTTCTTCTTGAGGGACTCTTGATCTATGATCTTGTTTCTCGTGTCAATTCAATTCTGTCTGCTCCGCGAATTCCCTGAAACAAGATTCGTAAGAACATTGAAACAGTTTCATCCGCGGTCTGATAAGTTTTGGCATGTCTTCTGAACTCCGCCCAATTATACACCTCTCGAATATTATTGAGTCGATCCTATCTTTCATCTTTAGTTGAGCGCTTTCCTGCTGCATTAATTTTTAAAAATCATCAAAGGAAGGGGTTTCAAAAAAGTCATTCCGTGTCGACTCTCAGGCATTCTTTGATTTTATGCTTCTTTCTTCCTGAGATTTTCTTACCATCTGTCATTAAGGATTCAATGACGCTTTTCAGGATTATCGGTCCATTGCCAGTAGCTAAGAGAGAGTGGAACGGGAGCTGTGTATTAGCTAGATCGACTCAATAATATTCGAGAAGCGTATAATTGGGCGGAGTTCAGAAGACATGCCAAAACTTATCAGACCGCGGATGAAACTGTTTCAATGTTCTTACGAATCTAGTTTCAGGGAATTCGCGGAGCAGGCAGACATTTGGTGAGGTAACCCAATTGTGATGATATCCATTCTGAACATCTGATCCTTCCTTATCCCCAACACTAGGCGAGTACCATGATTATGTAGGCTCTGCAGTTTCTTCACCAGTGTGTCGGTAGTCCTCCAAATTTCACACCCATAGTATACCACAGGTAGTATACAACTCACAATCAATTTTCATTTGATTTTTCCAAAGGAGCGTTAGCTTTGGACACTTCAGGATAGGCATCAAAGTTCGTAGCTTGCCGTACCCTTTCCTTATTCTCTCTCTGATATCTGCTTCACAAGTTCCCTAAAAAGATATTATTGAACCAAGGTGACTGAACTCGGTAACCCATTTGATTCCAGACACCATCTCGCAACCTGCTGTTTGTATTTTCGAGTCACCATTTAAATTCATAATCTTGGTCTTTTTATGTAGATCTTTAGACCCAATTGCTGGAACACTCCATTTAGAATAGTAGTATGAGGGGTTAATTTTAAATTTTTATCTCGCCTGAATAGTTTATTATTTTTTTAATTTAAAGGGTAAAATATTTTTATGTTAATTTGCTTATTAAATATTTTAAAAAATTAAAAA
>MQRK01230469.1:56996-71814 GCA_001938485.1 Girardia tigrina
AGTCCTGGATCATTTAAAACAACTTGGAAAAATCAAGAAACTTGATAAATGGGTTCCACATGATTTGAATGAAAATCAAAAGAACCGACGCTATGAAATTTGTTCTGCCAATCACCTTCACAATAAAAACGATCCATTTCTTGATCTTATTATTACCTGTGATGAGAAATAGATCCTGTATGATAACAGACGTCAATCTGCACAGTGGTTGGACAAAGATTAAAAAAAACTTTCCAAAACCGAAATTAACACCCCGTAAGGTTATGGTGACAGTTTGGTGGTGTGATGCTGGAATCATCCACTATAGTTTCTTGAATCTAGGTGAAACAATCACAGCGGAGAGATACTGTCATGAAATTGATAAAATGCATAAAAAATTGAAAACCCTTTGTCAAGGATTGGTCAATCGAAAAAGTCCCATCCTTCTTTATGATAACGCTAGACCTCATATTTCAAAGGTGACTCTTCAAAAACTTAATGAGTTGGGCTATGAAACCCTGCCTCATCCACCATATTCACCAGACCTCTCGCCAACGGACTTCTACTTTTTCAGGCATTTGTACAACTTCCTACGTGAAAAAATTTTCAAAAACCAAAATGATACTCAAAATGCCTTCCAAGAATTCGTCGCTTCGAGAACCGATGCATTTTATGGTGATGGAATAAAACAACTTGTTTCTTGTTGGCAAAAATGTATAAAAAACGGTTCATACTTTGATTAATAAACTTTTGTTTCTGTGAATTTGCACGTCTTTGAAGTTTGTGTCCCCAAACCGCCATTATTTTTCGACCAACCTAATATTAAAATTTTATATTTTGAAATAGAAATATTGGTTTGAGGAATAAGTAAACGATGTTTTATTACATTAAACGATTCACTTTTTATTTAAATAATCAGTTATTTTCTACCATATTAGAGAGATCCTGACATTTTGCTTCGAAATTAAACATGACAATCAATGTCTTCAAACATCTAAATATTCTTTCTAGATTTTAACATCGAAAAAAACTTCTATTGGCTGGTTGACTTGACAAAAACCTACATTCACTGTTTCTGGTAAAGATTTTTATTACAACTCGATTATTTAACGCATCGCTGAATCTTTCAGTTCATCTTTTCCTTTCATCTTTTTCCTTTTATTTTTCCATTCATCTTTTTATTTTACTATGTATACGTATTGAACTAATTTCATTTCTTTTAAAATTTGATTGTCATTTCAATACCTCTTAATAAAAATGTATAATTTGCTCGAATAACTGTAACTTTAATTATCATGTGTCTTTAGAGCCGTGTGTCATGCGGCTCCAAGTCCCTACTAAAACCGTCGTTTTCTCTACATACTTCTTCATACTTCTTATGTATATTCAAGTTTTAGTAGAACAATTAATACTAACAAAACGCCTCCAAGAAAATATATAGGTATTAATGATATTGTATTTATTGGCCGCTCGTATGATCTGGAAAATTCGATATTCGATACCTACATTGTTCTAACACTAGAGGCTGCTCGATCAATTTCAGCTTTGCAACCATACTTCCACCGGAACCCATAGACTTAGGTTTCCCGGTGACTTCTCGCAAGGAGATTTGAATTACCTTCGCGAACTGTCAGTTGGCTTCGTTCTTGATTAATGATAGCATTCTGCGCAAATGCGTTCGCAGTTGTTTGTCTGGTGATGATCTAAGAATTTCACCTCTAGCACCACCATACATATGCCCCCGACAGTCTCTTAATCATTAATTCAGTTTCGAAAACCAACAAAATAAAACTGAAGTCCTATTTTATTATTCCATGCAACAATATACAAGCATAAGCCTGCTTTAAGTACTCTAATTCAAAGTAAACTTGTCGGTCATCCTCAACACCCATTAAAGATCATCAAAGATATACACGACGTCGAATGATAAGATAGCTATCGTATATTTTAAATAATCTTTTTCCTCAATTTCTTTTACTACGAGCTTTTAATACTAGAGCAATTAATACTACTGAAACGCCTCCAAGAAAATATATAGATATTGATTAGGTCTGAATCCCAGAAGTGGACAAATCATTCATTTTATCATTTGTGCGACTCAAAAACCTAATTTGCATATCATCTATGACAATATCCATCATAAATTACTAGTATAAAAAAGTCCCGTTTGTTCATTAAGACTAATATTTAATAGAAGAAAAATTATGGATTATTCTTTTATTAAAATCATAATGAAAAATTATGTGAAAAAAATATAATGAAACTGTTTAAATGCCATTGAACTTAATGTGATCATTATATCAGTGATGTTATAAGAAACGCTCATTTGGCCTCATTTGATATGAACAACTGAACTGAGAGTGTCATCTTTTAAAAGTCGATAAAAAGGACAATAACAAATTAATAAAACTAACGAAGGTCTGGAGTACTAGAATACTTTTATTTATAGAAAAACCTAATAATTTTAGTACTCAATTAACATATTTAAATCCTTAAAACCTATATAATTTTCACTTAATTTGTTTGTAATGTTTTCTTATGAGTGACTGAAATCCACTAACAAAGTGATTTTCCCTAGTTTTGAATCAGAGAATTATACCTCAATCGATGGCAAGTGCAATTCTAAAAATTGTGCAAATAAGTGCAACTCCAATTTATTTCACCCAGTTTGCGACCTTAAGAGTGGAGTGACATATTTCTCAGCCTGTCATGCCGGTTGTCGAAATTTCTCTCCTAGTAACACAAATCCAAAGGTAATAATACTGATTATCTTCGTTAATTTACGATGTATATATAATTTATATAATGTACAATTTTTTTGTAAAATATCACTCATTGTCGTACATCTTCAAAATATTCAAAATTTTGCAAAAAAAACCACCAAAAATAAAAAAAATAAATAAACGCAATTTATTGTTGACTTTACATCTAAAATGAGAATTTAGAACATTAAATTTAATTAAACTGTCTGCTAATTAAATTGAGACATTTCCAAAATTGTCTATGGTTTTGATCTAAAATTTGCAAATGATTTGTAGCAGAGATGTTGGTACGTCATTGAATCAAGACATTGATTTCTACTATTGTTTAAGGCGATAATACCCTAGCACCGGGATCCGGTTAAATGACCGTAATTATTACAAAATTATTTTCATTAATTAAAGAAGTTTTTTTATTTTATATGAAAAAAAGTCTCATTTTAAATTGAGATTTTTTTAAAATTAATTTTTTTTTCATATAAAATTAAGAATATTTCATTTTCTTTGTTTTTAAAATTTTAAGGCATTGAAAATCTGAATTTTAATTGAAAAACTCATTTTAAAATAAAAAAATCTCAATTTAAAATGAAAAATAACATAATACTACATACAGCGATGTACTAAACATTTAAAATATTCCTCATAATAACTTATTTTAAAGTTATTGTATTTTAGAATAATAAATTTTGTAATAAATAATTTTAGTCTTTTGGAATTCGGTCATTTGACACAAACCCCTTAGAACCCAATTATATAAAATAATTATTTAACATGTTTTTTGAGCCATCTAAAAAAATAATGTTGAATAAAAAAAATTATATAAATAAAAAAAAGTTTATACTTTAATTTTATACTTTATTTTTTAATGTTTCTGTTGATAAAGAATTTTTAAAAGAATTTACAAGCTTCTTCAATTTGTGATTTGAAAACATGATTTTTAAAACTTCTTAATTTTTGAAAACAAGAATCTGTCACATAGATTAAAATCTGGACTATATGGCGATTGATAATTTCTTTAAAAAAAGAGTTGTTTCTTTGAAAAGAATGAGGTCTTGCATTATCATGCCTCCACTTAAGTTCCTTTAGCTTGATACTGTTAGATCTAAGTTACCGCTATTTTTCACCGGTGTCATGAACAAAGTTCACATAGGCCTCAGAATCAATCTTGGTACCATATAGCAGTGCTTTTACATTAAAACGTTTGTTGCAGGTAAAGGTTACGAAAACAAGAGATTTTTTATCAGTCATTGGCGATGGCTTTATCACTTTTGGTGGAACAGCATTAGAAGGAATCTTAACTTTGTGATCTTTCTTTCCTCTACCTTGGAAAAAGACCCATGTCTCATCCTCGATCGCTATGTTGGAATATGCTTCATCACCCATCTGTGAAATTACATGGCGTGTATGCTTTGCAGTGTTAATGCGTTGTTGTTTATTAGCAGCAGAAAGTTCGTGAGGGACCCAAACAGAGCAAACTTTTTTGTAATGAAGTTTCACGCAAAATTTTGTGGACTGTATTTTTGCCTAAAGAAAGTTCATTTTCAATATTACGCAAAGACGCATTTGGAACTTCATCAATCAATTCTTTGACTGCTTTAATCTTTTCATCGTCTATTAATGACGGCCTGCCACTTCTTGATGAATCGTCGCAGGACGTCCGCTTTTCTTTTTTAAAATCAGTCAACCATTGTTGAATAGTTTTCAGTGTTGAGTGATTTGCGTCTTCCCATGCCTGATGAAGTTGCTTAAGAATTTCTGAAGCAGAGAATCCTCTTTTACTTTGAGTTAGAACAAAAAAACGTTGGCAACATTTATTTGGTTCCATTTTTAAAATCCGCTCGATTTGAATTCACTGCACTTTTAAAATTTCAATACTTTAATAAAACAAAATTTTACTTTTTTTTTAATTTTATGCTTTGAAATTTTAACACAGTATTTATGACAGTCTGAATAATATTCAGTCCAAATTTGGTTAAATATTAGTGTGTTTTTAAAGGCCACCTGAGGACTTTTGGGACAGCCTAAGTATTATGATAAAAATATTTTGGAATAACAAATATCAATGATTTTATACGTAGACTTTGAAATGTGGTTAATAATATTCTTCTCAGCTAACCTAAAATTAAGTAGTCTAAGTGATTCAAACCAGGAGATCTCGGTGGTCAGACATGTTCTAGATCACCTTGTCTTCTAACAATCTACCATAAGGAATATCATTGATTAGGATGGGATAGTGACGTGGAGCGTCCTCTTGTATAAAGATGGTTGATGAAAATTTACATTATTGAGAGAACTGTGGATGGGCTTGTGTTTGATCGATTTGATTGTTTTCTCGAAGAAAAATGTATGAACTTAAAATCTGCAGGAATTTATGATTAATATACTTTATTCAGTGAGACATTAAGACAGGTTTCCATTGGAATAATATATGACATTTGTGAGTTTTCAAAGTGCCGTAATAGGAATTTTTTTTAAAATTTCTACTTATTCATAATGTTGTGTTTTTATGCCGAATCTGTATTATTAATTATTAATAATTTTGGCCATGCCATATTTACAACAGGGACTTTGAAATTTCATTTTGTTATTTTCAGATTCGAGTTCGGCCTGTAAGTTATTTAGTTTTTTTTACTGAATTGCGTAGTGACAATGACTTTCTAACAAAATAACTTTCATCATTAATCTAATTTCAATATTAAATATCTATTAAATTTCATAAAAACAATGTCACGAAGTGTTGGAATGGAATGAATGGAAAGAATGCTTTTATTGAAACACGAAGGAAAAGAGATTTGCATTCTTTAATATTAAAACATGAATTATAAAATAATGAAAGAAAATTAATTTGTTCCAAATATTCTGTCTAAGAAGATAAAATAGTAATTGCTAAATTAAAAAAGACAGAATATTTCTAACAATTTAATATTTTAGTGCAATTGAATTAGGAACAATTTTGTAATTTCCATAGTTTCTTGTCGATAGATGCCCCAAGATTTTTTCAAATAACAACAATAAACAATTGTAAATATATTCCACATAATCCCCCTTGTATTAAGTTACTATATTCATTGACGTAACAGATTCGTCAGTTCCTAAATACACAACGAGATCGCGTCGCAGTAAAACCTCTTTTAATGACTTATTCAATATTTAAAAATTTATGAGCCTCGTCAACATTTCTCCTCGAGATCAGAATAAAACAATTATTTTTGCTCAGTTTTAGTTACCTCTTTTATTAAACATGATGAAGTGTAATTTAAGTCAGATCACACGCGGATTTCCTTATTAGACATTTACCGTCGGTTTGTTTTACGATAGTTCTAAAATGCAGCAACAATATCCCCACAATGATTTATGTAAATGAATTTGTAAGAGATTTGCGGTACAACAAAGCCTGTGATCTGACTAGATGCGATCCTCTGAGGCAATCCTCTGAATCAATTACTACCGGGTGATCTGCTAGATCCGTGACATCAAAATGTTATGATATAATTATACTCAGTAACATTACAAACAATTTTTCAACCAACCCAATCCTGTGCATTTGTTCTAATAATCGCAATAAAGTATTTAACAATTACTTCTCTATCATATTCGACAAAATAATGTTTTCAAAATCGACCTCCTGATTATATATATGAATATTAACATAAAATATAGAGAAAAAAACACAAAAATAGATCTTTAATCGCGTTATATTGTTGATGGTTTAATCTGTTGCGTTCTGTTTCAGTTTTGGTGTTGTACACTTTTCGTTTCAGTAATCAAATGGAAGTAATTTATTTGACAATGTTTTCTTCCTAATTCTATTGAGATTTTTTTTGGCAAGTAAAATATTTTTTTCTGTACCAAGAAAATTATAAGGATTATTCAAATTAATTACCGTAAAGTCCGACCAATAAGACTCATGGTGTATAAGACAGCTATTAAATAAAAAAGTAAAAACTAGGATTTAACAATGAAAAGGGGTCTTTACGGACCGGACTTTACGGTATCTCAAATATTCATTAATTTTTTTTCAAAAGAGAATAATAAATATCTATCATTTATAAACAATGTTGACGCTTTTTTGCAACCTAATTTCTCATTTCCAGTAGAATTCATGACATTGAGTGTCTCGTTATGTTTCGCTTCCAAGAAGATTGTTTCCATCATCAATTTCGAAATACCCATTTTTTCTAAATGTTATTCTTAGATAATTCTTGATCGAAATCTTGGCCGTTATAAAAAAAATTGGGATTCCTTTTCATATAGGTCTATACTTTTGTCGTAATAAACAATCTGAATTTTGGGTATCATTAGCTTCATTTTTTTCTATTCGATCCAATTATTTGAAATGGTACACATAATACTCATTTTTATACATTAATATACACAGTAACGGGAATAGATGCCATCGTAGTTCTGAAAGCGTAACCGCAATTTCTTTGGGCATGCAGATTAAATCATGACATCCAAAAATATCATTGATTTTTACTTTGGTATGTTGCCTGACCAGTGTCATTTCAAAAACGGTATAAGGACTGAGTGCGAAGAATATTACTAACTTTAAATTTCTATAACTCCAACATAAATTCACAAATTACATGACACTAATCAAGTAGGCCGTTGTTTGAATAAATCAAAATAAAAGTCATTTTAGTATTCATTTTTCAATTTCATTTTTCATGAATGTCACCAGAAACAGCAAGTCGCGAATACATTATTCTTTTATTTCAAGAAAATCCACAATCAAGCCAGAAAACACTTGCAAGAAAGGCAAATGATTATCAGAAAACAGTTTCTAACGTTTTTAGAAAAAATGGTTTGGGAAGAAGAAAGGGTTTTTCGTTTACACAGAATGTGAAGAAAGTAAAGGCTCTGTTAGAGAGAAATCCTCGTCTATCAAATCGAAATTTGGCGGTAATGGCAAATTGTAGCGAGAAAACAGTTCGGAAAATTAAGCAGTCTGTGGGTTTAAAAACAGTACCAGACCGATACGCTAACAAGAACTTAAAGGCGCGGCAGCGAGCCAGAAAGTTGAAATCTGGTTTTCTTGCGAAGAAAAAAATGTTGCATTATGGATGATGAGACTTATGCGCTCTGCAAGTTTTCCCAGCTACCAGGACAAGAATTTTACTCTGCAACTAAGAGAGGAGAAATTGAAGAAAAATTTAGAAGCAAGAAAAAATCTAAGTTTCTCAAAACATTTCTTGTTTGACAAGCTATATGTGGATGCGGGAAAAGGAGTGAATGCTTTGTTACATATTGCACAATAAACACAGAAGTTGCAAAAGTGTTTATTACCATTCATAAGTCAGCACGTAGGTCTTCGTAGAAGAAGTACGAAGACAATTACGTCGATTTATTGCAAAGAGAGGCAAACCCACCAAATTGTCCAGAGCTTCGCCCAATCGAAAGTTATTAGGCCCTGGTAAAAAGATAATTAAAGACGACAAACAAGGGGCCACAGACAATTGCAGATTTTCTTAACAAGTGGAATAATGCAGCTAAAAACGTGACAGAAACTACAATTGCAAGTCTAATGGAAGGCATTCCGGAAAAGCTCGCAGAATTTATTTAAAAAATAAATAATCTTTCTTAGCTTACTAAAATTAATTTGAATCAAACACATTTTTCAAATCAGTCGATATTTTTTCAATCAGAAATATGGTTTGGAAGATAGAGGATTTTAAAGTAAGTAGGTACATATGATTGCTCATGCGGCACTTACCCAGGGTTAATAGCTCATAGAACTTATAAGGAGTTGAGTCGGTTGTATCATTTTGTAGACAAACTCGCCTACCCTCAACTGATCATGTGCCCCGCCATGACGTGTTTCCATAATATTGCTCAAAATAGCATGCTTTTACAGAGGTGGATTGCAGACCCTTGCCCTCCATACTATGTTGGTCGGCACTCCAAAAAGGCGAGCTTCGGACACTTTAGCCTAGAGAAGATAGCTCTAGATTCCAAGGGACACCGCGTGGAGGTATGTTCGACAGGCTTAACACAGGTTACCAACGTAACAGGTCCCCAAAAGTTAGTAATATTTTTCGCACTCAGTCCTTAACAACATTCAGTAGTTATTATCTTCCTTACTTTTCTTACCATCATAATAGATAAAATAAATTATTTAATGCGTGTAGAGTTTTTAATAAAGTGATGTGCATATTTTAATAACCCTGTAAAATGATATTTTAAAATATATTTCCCGATACAAATTGTTAACATTTATTTATTAGTTAATTTATTTTGTGTTCTCACATTATCAACGTGAATATTTTCTAAAAATTTGTTAGCATAATTAAAAGACAAATAATTGCTTAATCTACATTAACTAAAAGAGTCAAATTACATATTTCTGTTAATCTCTAAATGCAATTAGTAATTGACATAGATTTGTATTCTTAACTAATTTAATATTTTGCGTAATTAGATTGTATTGTTTCATGCCAAATGTCGTTACATAACCGGTTGCTATCATCCTAATGTACATAGATATTTATTTAAAATCAATGAATCGTTAATGAAAAATTGTTCAAGTGAAAATTGTTGTTAGACAAACAAAAAATATTTCGGAAAAGTGAATTGAAAATCTCTAAAAAAAGAAATTTGGACAGAGACGCGAGGCGACTGCAGAAATATCATCTCTGGGTGAAGAGAATCAGAACTGCCGATTATTACTGGTGCTGTTTATATCTTAAACAAGTCATAGGAATCGCAGTTTTTTTACGAATTCCTTTTTTAGGATTTTCACAAACATTTGTGTATCTTTCGATGAGAGACATGAATTGATAAAACATTTGATGCTTGAACTAATGAATTATAAAGGTAGAAAATATGCAAGTTAGAATTAAAATAGAAGTGTTAGGGGTTTTTTGGTAAACTTTAAATTTTTGAAAATTTTAAATTGAAAATCATATCTATATTAAGATTAAAGAAGTTTTCTATAAGTAAAAAATTTATTTTTAGAATAATTTAATTTCGGTTAAAATGAATAAAGGTAAACAACAGTTTAAGAAAATTAATTCATGAAATTTAGAAGTTACAAAATTATGATTAAATAAAAAAACAGATTGGGATTTAATTTTCTTAAAAAACATTTAAAGTTATAATTTATTATACTTAAATTAACTAAAATTATATTTCAATATTCCTATTTCAAATAGGATATTCGGTCATGCTAAAAAAAAGAAACATTGTTCCTCAAAAATTTGTTTAAATGAATTCTAATTTTGAGCAAGAACCCAACAAGAAAAATTATGAAAACAAATTTTTTTAATAAAATCGGTGTTCAATGTACTAAGAAACACATGATACCAAAAATACAAGAATAAGAATAAGCAAAGATCAAATGTTAATCAGAAAATATTCTAATGCAAGTTTTAAAACATTATACAGATCAAAACTCTAACATTAAAATATTTTTTTCAGTAGAATTAAGAGGCTTGGATAATAAAAAACGGTTTTTGATTGAGGAAGTGTGATAACTAGAACAGTTTAAACTGTTGATTTTTTTAAAATCCTGCCTCCTAAAATATTAGATGTTTGAGTCATCCAACATTCGTGGTTACTACAAACAACCAATTAGACATTTGTATTCGATGTACATCTCCAACAAAATATTAGGAAGAGATACACTTGTAAAAACAATGGAAAATTAATATAATTAAAGTTCATCATCACTTCTTATCATTTTTTAAAAAATGAATTATTTTTAATTAATTCCTAAGATGGAAATTTGAGATAGAATAATACCAAACACCAGACTTCCAAATGGCACTAGAGTTAAGATGAAGAATAAAGATTATTAATTTGTTAAAAATTTTGCTGACACTGATAAGATAAACATCTTTTATTGATTTATGAATGATTGCTCTAAAGATAAGGTTTTGATAGACATTTTCTTTGAAAAAATATACATTTTTATATCGACAACGTAATAAATTGAACATTTACTTTCATAAAAGTTTACTTATAAAATAAATATTATTTTTTATTAATTATCGATACTTTTGTTAAAGTACACAGAACTAATACAAGGACTAATAATTTTTCCCAGTAAAATTGAGAACAATTTAGTGATTGAGAATTATCTCTATAATATTTAAATGTATTCAGCCTCCTCAGAGTTATATTCTTTACTGTCTTCCTCATACTTGAATTGATAAAATAATAATCACTGCACTACCCCATTACAAATAGGTATACATCAGAAAGTTTGGTCAGTTGCAATTATGTGAAAAGAGTATTGTTCATATTGACATAATCAGTGTCATTGTGCAAACAAATTCAACGTCAATAATATAACAATATATATATATATTAAAGTAATTATGTAATTTCATTTTCTATTTTAATAATTATACACGTTCAAAAACATTAATTATTCTTTTTAATACAAGTTCAGTATCGATTAAATACACTCATAAACACAAAAAATTTTCGGAACATGTTTCTATTAGAAAATTAAATTTTGTTACGAAAATTGGAATATCGCTACAAGTTATGCCTCAAATAAAAGATTATTCTATTATGACCAATTTCTTTCTCTAAAATCAATATTTTCTGTTATACAATTGGAAAAGCTTTTTTTTGTATTTCTTTTAATTTCATTTAGATTTCCTTTGAATCTGAAAGTTGTCTCGTCTTTACCATGAAATTATCTTTCATTTGACCATAAATCGCAATGTTTGTGAGGAGTTTACTGAAGTATAATACTGATTTTTTTCCTTTCTACATAAGAAAAATATTTTAATTTAACTTAAATTTTTAAAATTATACTTTAAATAATAATAAATTTAAGCAAGGAAAATTTTAAAGGAAAATAAATGATCTAATTAAAATGAATTCTAATGGGAAATGTACTTTTGTGACACGATGTAATGGTGATGCAGAACACATCAAGGAGAGATGCCCAAAGTGTTTCCATTAGTGATTGCTGCACTAAATACAAACACTCATTAAATTTTATGACTATCAGAACATATATTTTATTAATAGAATTAATTACCTCAGTCATTCATTATTCCTATAATAAAATATAACTTCGACAATCAGGAGGATTAATAATAAATTCTAAAAAATGTGATAATTTTATTATCTTTCTCATATGTAGCAATTTAATCTTCATCACTTATAAACAAAGATTTTGCAAAGTCAATGAGACATGTCCAGTTACCCTTTGAATACCTTTGAGAGTTCATGTCTAATTTTGCAAAGTTAAATTCATAGCGAGCATATGTTTGTGACATTAAATTATGAACTTCTTTCAAATTTCATTTATTATTCATTCAAAATTTGTTTTCCAACATAAGTTATTATCAACTAATGACTCAACATTTATACCGTAAAATTCTGTTGTTGATTTATGACAGTGAAATTTACAGTTATTAAACATATTGTCAACAGATTTCGATGGTTCTGTAACATATCTTACCAAAGATAATTATAATGAAGCAAATGAACACTGTTAAGTGGGGCACTCATTCTTTTCTCTGCCATCTGCTAGATTTTAAATGAGTCTCAAAATTAGTTTCTCGATGCAAAGTTAATGGAACTAACTTTATCGTCCACTTAACATCGTTTAAATTAATTTGTTTGATTCATTTAAAGGAATCGATCACACTTATACCATTTTAATTTCATTTGTGAATTTTTAAAACGCTTCTGTTTCATGATATCGTTATTGGAATTCTTTTATTTATAAAGCTATTTCAGATAATTTTTACTTATGACAACTAGGGCCACTTTTTTCTGCGTTTACAAAGAAAACACCAAATAACGAAAAAATACGAAAAGGTATTTTGAACATGAAAAATTGCTAAATAATGACTGTATTGTAAATAGTAAAAAGAAATTG
Organism: Girardia tigrina; assembly: GCA_001938485.1. Lineage (NCBI taxonomy): Eukaryota > Metazoa > Platyhelminthes > Tricladida > Dugesiidae > Girardia > Girardia tigrina. The sequence goes on from MQRK01230469.1 coordinate 69,579, forward strand.
TTATTTAATTGTAATTAAGAAACAATTTCTTTTTTTTTCAATTCAGTCATTTTTAGCAATTTAGTGATAATTATCAAACAGTAGATTTTATTTGATAAATATTATTAAAAGTTAAATAAAAACTATAATCAATTTTCAAATTCGCACAACTAAATAAAATGATCTTCAAATTAGACATGTAAAAAATTAATCCTTCAAATTACTCAAGTAAATAAAAATATTTGTAAAATACAAAAGTAAATAAATTGATCCCTTAAATCACAAAAGTCAATAAAATAATTCTTCAAATTACACGAATATATAAAATAAGAGACATTATAAAATAAAGGATTTTTAAAAGTGTTTTTAAAGTATTTTAAAGTGTTTATTTAAAAAATAGAATATAGATATATTTTATTTAAAAGTAGGATTCCGATAAATAATAAGTTATCTATATTTATTTATAAAACACTGACACTTAAAAACATCAAATCGTTGATAAAGTTACATTTTAAATTTCAAAAGTAGCTCTAAATCTTGTGATTCTCGGTCTACCCCATGATCGTCTTGCTTGCGTTGGTAATATTTCATCTTTTGAAAGATCCACAGAGGAAAGAGGCAAAATCGAGGCAACTTATAATTTTGATCATATTGCATCTCGTATTAATGATTTCCTTAAAGCAAGCATTTAAATTAAAACTGCATCCAAGCTTTATACATTTTTTTACAAGCTTTTATTACGTTTCATTTGTTTGTCTGTCTGGATACATCAAATCTTGCAATCGAAAATTCACCCACTTCCCGTTCACCTAGCGACATGAAACTTTCAGGACTGATGTATCCTAGGTGACAATACACTTTTTCACTGTCACTGCTCATCTACCGCCTTTAGTTTGACCGCAAAAAGTAATTAAAGTGTCGTTCTCATGTTTTCCTCAGTAGTAGGCTTTGAAATTTGCTACATCTAAATGCAAATAGAAAGCGGTTTTTCGCCTAGTAGGCCTTGATAATTCAGTCAAAAAAATGTGGGAGGTGGGTGGGTGAAATAGATACAGAACCGCAAACATGAAAAATTATAAAAGCTTGTACACCAAAAATTTTTTTGGTATGATATTATTGCTGTATGACTTTGAAACTTATGCCCTTTAGTGCCGATGATTTCAAAACATTTTAACCAACTGGATATAACTGAACATGTTCCCTATTGGAAACTCCAGTTCTCGTTGCTTTGACTTAAAAAATTTTTTTCGATTCTATTTTTTAAATAAACAATTAAAAAATTCTATTTTAAATTTTTCCATAAAATAAATAATTTAAAGTTAAAGTGATTGTGTTGTTGAACTTAAATATGAGAGGAAAATGAGGATTGAAGTGTCCTTTTCTGTCGGGTCTTCAATAAGTAAGACCACATTCGGCGTAACTCAATAAAAAATATACATTATAAAACACTGTTCATTTCTTTTTACATGATTATAATTTTAACTGTGTAAAATTATTTAAAAATGAAATTTCAAAACATTTTCCAGTGTTGATAATTGTAGTTACTCAATTATATTAATTTGTATCTCTAAATATACAGGGTTTCCACTTTTAAATGTGATTTTTTTCATTTTGAAGTGTGAATATTTCCACTTTGAAGTGTGAAAATTAAAAAGATGAAAAAGTTATATAAAAACATATAACCAATTGTTAAATAAAAAAACACTTTCATGTAATGATTTAATTATAATTTTCATCATCAATTATTTCTCTGTTCAAACATTTCGGAATAAAAGATAGCATGTGCCGATAGTAATTTTCACAGCTATTTGATACAACTGCATTAAAAGAGGAGTCGATACTGGTGAAAAACTGCTCTTCATTTTGAGGACGGGCCACTCTAACACGCTGTTTTACCTCAGAAAACATGTTCTCGATAGGATTCAAATATGGGGAGTAGGGTGGCAAAAAATGAATTGTATGCCCGGAAGTATCATCAATAAATTCTAGAAAGGTTTCAGTATTGAAAGCACGATTTTGCCTTTTATAGTACAGCACACTGGTCTTAAGCAGTCCCCAACAAACGGAAATATTTCTACTTCTGATATTTTGAACGCGCTGAATTTCTGCATGACCACTCTCACTTCTTCCATATCGGTAGCCAACTTCATCTACAAAGATGAAATTGTTTCCATCAGCCCGTGAAACAAGCCTATATTTATTAAATTATTTTCAATATATTAGTAGTAAATTTATTTATAAAGTTTTCACACTTCAA